>WTXF01000043.1:0-226975 GCA_022496215.1 Russula brevipes | reverse complement strand
GCAGAAATGAGGCACACTTTGATCGACCAGGGGGCCAAGGCCTTGCTTAAGTTCAAAAGGTGGGGCTTGCGCGTTCCAGTGCTGAGCTAGCCAATATACCAAGAACCTGCGGAGACTGACTCATCCGATACGGGACTATGGTTCCAGAACTTTGGCTCTAGCCCCAACACTTGATCGGTTTGGCACACACTGTGCTAGGGCATTGAGCCGAAAGGATGGCTGAGCTCCACGGAGGTGTATGCCAAGGTAACTGGTACTCATACGGAAACATCTTTTGTTGTAACCACGGGTGGCATGATGGCCAGCGCTGATGAGCTTCCATTGATCTGGCGTCAAAAGAAGTGGGCCAAGCAAGAGGATCCGCAGACCAGACTGTTTGGAGCCCCTGAAGCCAATGGCGCGTGGATCGTGCGAATGCCGTGTATTTCTCGTCAAGCAGGTCCTCCTTGGGGACAGCGCGACTCTGGAAATTTGTGAACGTGAACGTGAGTCAGAGCAGCAACGCGAATAACAGCATGCCCCAGCAAGGTTTCTCCACATCGCGGAGACAACAAGAGGTCGATTACGTGCTGACCGCATGGTACACCTCGTCTCATCCTTCAAGTCGGTTCCGGTTGATCACTTTATACATCCCGCTCTAACTCAAACCGTAACCAAACATAGCCTTCCCATGCCATGCTGCTCCACAATAAAGCTGTAACGGATTGGGGCTGTTTGCTAATACGGTAGTGATGAGCGCCTTGTAAGCGATGTGATAAATTAAGGCTTGACATGCTTGACACTGGATCCAACGTGAACGTGAACCGACGCAAACCTTTTTTAACAAACAGCCCGGTGCGGACCGTCGGACCTACCATATACTCACGTTGCTCACCGGTCTCACCGGCCAATCACAATCGCACACGCGGGCCATTTTTGAGCACGTTCATCGCAAGACTATCCAAACACAACATGGTAGCCGATGTCGGACGTAACAGATAGCTTCAGATTACTGTATTTTTTTTCGCCCTGTGAGTGGTGCCTTTGATGGTGTGATGGCTTGGCTAACGCAGGTGGCCACCTAAATGACTTTGACCCTGACCTATACTTGCGTTACCGAGACGATTTTCACACAAACGGATTTATCACCTGTCAAGGAAGAGCGTGGTCATCACGGGTAGGTTTACTTGGGAGGGCTATACGGTCTAGGGTTCTGTGCCACTGGGCATGCCGATCAAAAGGGAAAAAAAAATATCCCTAGGCTGAGTAGGCTCCCGGCTGCGGAGGAAGGTTGGATCATCGGCACTCATGCAGGCGCGGGTTAGACGTCTTGCTGAATGAGAAGTGCATGCTCGACATCTGATAAGCCCCGACTCCTGGGCGAAACTCCCTTTTTTTGGTCATCGACGACGGCGTGGTGCTCTATCCTGAAGCGTGCATGCATGCATGCATGGAAGCACCCGGCTAGCGCCTCCAGCAAGGGTGTACGCAGCCTCTTCCATGCGGTTTCCCTACAACATGCGCCAAAACAAACAATAGGCTTTCACATGGTCGTGTGGTAGCACTGATCGCGCCGGCTTTCCTACTTTAAGAATGGGAGTGGTCGCGGCACAAAAGTTATGGGAAGAGTGACGCAAGCCCCTGGACCTTACCCTGCACGCTCGAAAACAAGGAGCTGGTTTGATCCAAAACATCGGTGATTGGTGATACATTCAACGAGGCTAGTGGAACTCGTAGGAAGAACCTGGCGGCACGAGGACAGGATTGTCAACTTGTCAGGACGAAACATTGGGTTGGGGCGACATGAAGCGCGGGATAGTGAGTCCGAGATCATCGCTAGAGTTCCGGGAAACCGCTGTATTGATCATTGGCCTAGACGGATCAAGCGATCAAGACGATCAAGTCCAAAACGGTATTGGCTACTGACCCTTGCGGTGCTGAGTCGGTACGGCGTTTTGTGCTAACGCAGCCCCAAGAGTGTCCTACTCCCCCCTTATTTTTGCCATGCTCTTTTTGTCATGACCCTCACCGCTGCCTTCGTCCTCGTCCTCGTTCACCCCCTTTTCGGTTTCTACCTTCATTATCATGGATTCCCCCCCATTTGATCGATGCGGGGTTTTCTGGTCACAGTACGGTGAGCTGACCAGGTGCCTCACGCTGAGGCGCTGAAGAGTGGGAAGGGTTTGCGACCGCCCGGTCCGCTCCGACGTTACAGTACTTCTTTCGCCTACCGCGCGCGTTCCCTCCGAGTCTGCCTCCTTCTTCTCCAACTCCTTGTGCCCCTTTCTCGCCGTAGCCTGAGCCACACTTGATTCTCAACTTTCCAAACATGTCCCAAAGAGGCTCGTCGAGCTGTGGCGCCAACGGGGAGTATCACAGGCAGATGTTTGCTAATTCTTACATTCTCACTCTTGACCTCGGCCTCTCAACCCACCTTTCTGTTCGGCGTCGTTGCTTGTCCACGTGCTCCATGTGGCCCGGGCGTGCTGTTCGGTCTGTTACGGTTCATATTTGAGTTGGTCCCTCCCTACCTGATGATTTCTGACTCGCCCCTTCTTTACTGACCCACCGGATATCCTCTTTCTGAGCCATTGCACTATTCCTCGTTGGCCAACACAAACAGTGGCTGTTGCCCTGAGCGTGTGCAATACACCATTCAGAATGCCGTTCAAGCTCCCGATTCTCATCGTCGGCTGGTTACAGGTGTTTCGGCATACAGTGCATACGCATAGTAGCATGCGCATGAAGTAGAGGAAGACCCAGACCAGCATTTGCTTGCCACCGCAACGGCTTGACGCCGATCTATATCTATACGGGGACCCTTTAGCTGGCCGCATGCGAAAGCATTGGTTGCGTCAGAGACATCAACCATGGTAGGCAATGAGTGGTGGTGCATACATGCACAGAGATGCAACTACGGAGGTAGCGGCGGGAGGGATGGTGTGGTTTAAAGCAATGCCTACTTCTTGTGCCTTCTTATCTGCTTATCGTCTCCCATTTCGTCGCCGTTTCCTCCTGACCGCGCACGAAACCAACTTTCAGGACGGGACTACTGCCTGCCTAGCACCTAGCAGTTTAAAATAGCGACATTCAAGCGTACCGCGGGATACAATATTAATGGGATGTATCGGTTGGGCATGGAACCAAAGAGGCCGAATCCGTGATACGTGCTCGAGTTCTATACAGTGCAGGGAATGATACAGGAAACAGACACCGGGATTTGAGAGGACATTCTTAGAACTACAATCCATCCCTCACCATGGCACCAAATGGTATCGCCATGGCCACATTCGACAGGCATCCCTCCGAGCCCACCGTTCGCCCAACCTACCATTCCCGTCGCGCTGCAGGCGAATGAGTCCGTACCATCTTCCGTATCATCTTCCAGAGGGGGAAGGGGCTGCTCGAGAACGTCCTTTCGACGAACTCATCAGAGAATTTGAGACATTTTTGATCACGGTGATCACCTCAGCTTGCCTTACGCCACACTGTAACATAGATCCAGGGCCAGTCTATACTGTCCTATTTGTTATACGCCGGGAGTTGGCGATCTGAGATCGGAAACCGAGTACACGCGGTGCGGTGCACGCAAATTTGGGTGACACCTCGCCTCAGGGATTGATGGTTATCCATCACTTGACAGATCTGGCCCGATCGACAGGATGGCACTTGCACGACGTCGAGGAGGAAAGACTGGCCCCCAATTCCGTACGGAACAAAACAACGTTCGATCGGTGAATTTGAAATAGGCGCCTGTGTGTTTGTGTGTTCCCACGAGGTCTCGAGGCAAGGACAGTTGTCCTAGCCACAGAGACGCCCGTCTGGGCCATGGATCGATGCGTATGTGACTTTCCCCGCGTGGCTGAGGCCCCCAACGACCAATCCCTTCACTCGAAAGTGCCACACTACCACAGGTGGTCCAACCACGTATTAGACTCAATCCTACCCAGGCTCTCAATCCCCGCAACATTCTTTGGTCGTCGCCTCTCCCATCGAATATCTGAACACAATGTATTCCCCGATGGCTGAGGATGGCGCTCCTCCCGTCAATGGCCCACTCGCACAGATGGCTGCCCGCCCACCGCCACCGCCACCGCCATTACCACAGCAGCAGCATGTCGAGATCCGGCAATTACCCCCTCTGACGGAGGAACGATTCATGGACCTCTTCATCCAGTTCTCCCGCACCACGGGTATCAAGCTCAGCGAACAAGACTTTGTCATTGAAGGTCGACCAATCGACCCTTGGGTTCTGCACAGAGCAGTGTTCGTCCGAAATGGCTTCGACTCGGTCCGTCTACAAATAACATCACCTTCTCATACTCCTTGATTAAATATTCGTCCTAGGTGACTGTGAACAACGAATGGCCTGTCGTTGGTGCCGCCCTCGGTTTCGGTTCACCTCCCGTTCCCGGGCAGGATCCCACCCAGGTGGCGCATTGCCCGCCTACGATCGCCCATCGATTGCAGCAAATATACAAAGACTCTCTGCGTCACTTCGACCAAACGTACATCAGTACCGTCACTTCCCAATCGGGGAGTTTGCAGACATGGGGACGACAGCCCTTTGAACAGCAGGGCCCACAACCGTACCAACCCTCGGAGGGGAATTATCAGCTACAGCTGCAGCGAGCGCAACAGTCCCGCGGAGAACAACGTGGGTACACCCCGCCGCCGCAACAACCACAACCACAACACCAACAACAGCACCCAGGCGGAGAACCTATGCACGGAGGTGTCATGGGCTTATCCGTGCAACAGCAGCAACAGGTGCGTTTTACCTTCTTGAGTCAATCGCTCCTTCGATACCTTCCGTTGTGCCTTCCGTCTTCATCAGCTCATGGATCCGCACCGTTTTTGCCACACAAATCGTGTACCGAGCCGATGACTGGTGCACGACTAACCGCCAATATTTTTTCTTTCCGCGCTTGTCCCAAACTGTTTTGCTCACGTCCCTTTCTTGACCTAGTTTTTACATGTCCTGCGTACCAAAGTTGCACAAGGTGCCATGACGGCACAACAAGCACGAGAACGCGTCGCAATGATACAGGCCTCTGCGCCGCACGCTTTTCAAGACCAGGCTGTTCCCCAGCAGCTGCCGCCAGGTTTTCCCACTGGTGGCCTGCCAACTGGAGCCACTCAACAGCAGATAGCCGCGCTGTCGCAGCGTGCGCAGGCTTCGACGAACAATCAAATGAATCCCCTCCAGCGGGTGATTCAAGCACAAGAGCCGTCACATGCTCGTCAGTTCGGCATGCTCCTTACGCAGGGTCAACAACAGAATGGCTCTGGTTTTGCCACACGTGTGGGTCAAAATGGGAATACTACTGGAATGGGCCTTTCTCAAGGACAAGGAGCGCTGCAAGCAAACTTCGTCCAACCCTCCCCTTCGGTCCCACCTGCGAATCTCCAGCCCCCGGCACCGTCGGCATCGCAAGTGCCACCACCGGGGGGACAATCAGTACCCGGCCCTAGTAGCCTGGCCGAAATGCCGTTACAGCAGCTGGTCGGCCTATTCACTCAGTTGAGGCGCGCAGTGGGAGAAGCAGAGAAAGTTTTCCAATCAGCCAGTAATTCTGGTGGTGATGGCGATATTCAGCAGCGACAACTCCGATCCAGAATCGATGGGTATAAACAACGCTTACTTATCGTACATGATCTGATCCAAGCGAAGTCGAGGGCAAGGTAAATTGAATCTGTCTTATGATAGGTGTTCTCTGATTGTGCTCTAGTGGCGGTGATCATGCACAACAGGCGGTCAATGGAGCGTGGTGGTCAGGGCCAAATCCGGCAGCCGAAGGGTCCGCTCAGCATAATAGCCCCTCATCACACCAGGCACCAGTCAACCAAATGCCACCTCAACGAAGTACCCCTACTCCACTACAGAACTTCGTGCCTCCCGCAACGCCCCAGTCGAATTTAACACAGATGTCTCCCCACGTATCTGCTAATGGATTGCCTCTTAACGGCGCACTCGCCCAGATGACCGGTGCTCCACCGCAGCAATCGCCCCAAATTACACACACCTCTTCCCAACCACTCGTCCAGCCCCACAAAATACCTCCCTTACCAGAGGAGAGGTTCAAGAATATCTTTATGCAGTTTACTGCCGCTACAGGCATTAGGTTCAGTGAGCGTGACCTCGTCCTTGACGGTCGACCGATCAGTCTCTGGGCTTTGCATAGAACGGTGTTCATGCGGAATGGCTTTGACTCGGTACGTATTAGAATGAATAACTCGCATGGATCCGACTAACCTTCTGGTTTCGGTTAGGTGACGACAAATGATGAGTGGCCGATCATTGGCGGAGCTCTGGGATTCCCTCCGTTTTCAGTTGTGGATGCTGGTCAGCCTCCACGATGTGCACCGGCCATAGCGCATCGGCTACGCCAGATATACAACGACTTGCTGAGGCAATTCGACCAGGCCTACATTAATAGTGTCATCACTCGGATCAGGAACTCACAGGCATCAGGTCAAATACCTCCTCAGGCTCTGCAACAACAACAACAATCGTCACCACACCAACCCACAGAGGCAGATTATCAGGCACTTCTGACTAATATCACATCAGAATCGTCCCTTATGACGTCCGAGGCAATGAGCATCCTGCCTCGGTTCTCCTACTCATCGGCTCTTGACCTGGAGGCGCATCGTGTGCCACAATACGTCATTGATTTCGTCGAGCAGAATAGAGAACATTTGCAACGGGCGGCGCAAGGTCAGAATGGGTTCCGCGCTGGCCTTGCATCCACGAAGGGCCCATCACTGGATAGCTGCACTCAGGTGAACCAAGCGTCGGCGCTTCAAGCACTGGCTCGGCCTCCTCCCCAGCTTCCTCCCGGTCACCCGCTTCAACAGGTGCAGGTGCAAAGGCAGGCTCTAGCGCAAGGGCAAGGAAAGCCGAATTCGCTGCAACCAGCTCCGTTGTTTAACGCCGGTGGTCCTCTCGCCCGGCCATCGACGTCACATTCGATGAGTACGCAGATGACAGGTCCTAGCTCAAGTGGTGGACTACAGATCCAGGGAGGAGCCATGTCCGTACCAATGAACCCGGGAGCGGTGAACAGTTCCACACCTGGCTCAGTCCTTACCCAGCCGATGGGAACAATGCAGATACGGCGGCCGACTCAAGAGGAAGTTGCGATTGCGAAGCGATGGGTCGACGAACAGAAGAGATTAGCTTTCAGCCGTGGTTGGTGTTGTCCTGTTCGTCTTCCGGATTTCTAACTGGTTTCCAATTTTCTGCAGACTTCGACGGTGTTGCCGGCTATCCCACGATTCCAGAGAGTGACATTCAAGAATACCATCGTGATCTGGAACGCCTTGATCAAGTGCTCGCAAATATGGAGAAATATATTCATATTGCGTATGCAGCTCTGAAGAAAGAGGACGTCGTCCAAAGAATGTTCACGATGGTGAGTTCAGTCATGTCAGGATCGCGATCGATACTACAAAGTGCAAATAGATGGCCTCTGCGAAAGTTCAGCTAGAAGAGCTTAAGAAGCCAAATCCACGATACGTGCTCGAGCTTCATACGATCCGGGGGATGATACAGGAAGCAGACAATATGGACAAGAGTTTGAAAATCGTTCTTGGTATCAAGATGCAGGGCATCGTGTCTTCGAGTGGCGCACCCTCCGTACCGCAACCCCCGCCACGGCCACCTTCCGCAGCCACTCCCCCACCGCAGGCCCAGCCCGCTATGTCGCAAGGAGATGAGTCTGCGCCGTCTCCGGAGGGGGCAATGTCCGATCCCAAAGACCCGTTCGACGAAGAAGTCGCAATTGCGATGGCCTGGCTGAGGATTTGACGACAGCATTTGGCATCCGAATAGTGATCATCTGGGCTTGGCCCTCTGCTTGTCACCACAGAAATCTCTCTTCAGTCCCGTCCATCCAGCGTCAATTTCGTTGTCCAAGTCCGACTCCTATCACCTGTGAGATTGTTTTGTCTGATAATTATTTCTCCACGACGTCTGTCATGCTCTTCTTTACCTTTCTCAACGACCATCACGGTCCCCCCCTTTAAAGCTTCGTCGGTTTTGTTCTAAACATGTGCTTGTACTCTCGTCCGAGTTGTTTCCGCATTGTTCTTGGGTCTGTTATACGTCTGGAATGATATTTTGAACTGGGGAATCCAAGTAGAACTGACTCAGCACACGTACCTTTGATGCCCTTCTCAAAGGAGAGCAGCTCGCGCGTCCCCGTCCGCTCAAGGTCCATTGATTAGTCAGCATGCCAGCAGTTATGCTTGCACTGTGCCTGCCCTCGGCAGCCAGAGATTCCCAGCAGTGATTGAATTAAACCACCAGTCATCCTCGTTGGCAGAGTCGGTGGTTGGCGCAGCGCAGCCGCGGCAACCTCCCTCGCGGTGCAGTGCGCTACCTCACACGGCGGCTGTGGGCTGAGGGTTCCGACTCGGAGCCTCCTCTAGGCCATTCGTAATAGGTCCACGAGTCCCACCCCACGTTCAGCATTCCTACTTGCATCGTGATTGTGCCGTTCATTCAATGTGGCGACAGCCCAATCAAGTTTAAAATGCAAAATGCCGCCCCCACATTACATGGTTCAATTTGATTGGTTAAACGCCTTAAACGCCTTAACTTTGAATGACGACGGAGAAGGCGCTTCGTTGAGAGCGACCGACCCAGAAATGGCACATACGGTACAGTATCCCCTTCTCGCGGGCGGGCCTGTCCTATCCTTAATCGCATCCGATAAGTCAACCCCTGGCTTAGATTTCAAGGCGCCTGTTCGCGTTGTTCACCGACGCTAAAAACTTGACGTACGGGCCAAGAGAAAGGCCGGTCTCAGGCTGCTGACCCTTAACTTCGGATGGACATATGGTGCACGTTCGCTCACTGGCAGCCCCCGGCCCAAACGTCACTTTTTGGTCCTGGGTCCTTTGCGTGAGGGGTAAGCATGGTTTTTTTTCTCTTGCGTGGCAACGGCTTTTGACGCGCGATGTACGGAGTGCATGGTTCCCTAAGCGCCGTCCGAGTCAACGCTGACCAGCGGAGATGTCGGTGCCAAGGTCTCTCGCGATGACAATTCCGTCCCCCCCCCCCCGCCGTTGTGGACTGGCCATGTATGGTGCCAGCTAGACCATGACACCTCTGCGGCACCCCTCGTCAAAACTCGAGGCGTACTAGTTGACAAGCGTCCCTCTCCGGTCGAAGAGCTCGCAACTCGAAGGATCGGTGGTTGGCACCCGTCTTTCAAAATAAATCCGGCCGGTGCAGGCGCCATGTCAAGGCGATAACAAGTACCCACGCCAGAAGGTTACCAGGCAGTTTTCCCCATAAGCACCACACCCGGAAGCGATGGGAGCGTTCTGCCCCGGATCTCGTAGAGTATGGTCGCTATCCAGCTTAGGCATAACCGCGTGCTTCCAATCGCGTGTGGCGCTCTTCGTGCCGAGTAGCGGTCTCACCGATCAAAAACTAATCTACAGTATGGCTGGATAACTGCTCTCAGCTACGGACACCAGAGACGGCATCTAAGCCATCTTCGGACTCGGGAGGGTTCTTGGAATTCCGTTCGAGAATTGGCACTCGCACTCCGAAGCAGTCGGAACTGCATCGGTGGACGACTTGTTGGCGTTCTTCGGACATGGCGATCCCTGGGCGGCACCCCATCAAGGGTTATCCGGTTACTAGTACAGTCATGTGTCCCCCAACCAGTAGCTTTGGCCTGGATGATTTCCCGCCACGAGTTTTTGCAGGCGTGGCGCGTTCGCCGCGATCTAAGATCAGATCACGAAACTTGCTCCCTCCTCCCTCCTACCCTCGTTCGTATTGTTGTATTCTAGAACCCAGGTTTTGTGTCGTGCTGCCCTCCCCTGCGTGTGTCGGAGATTGAAAACGGCGGAATCTCGAAAACCAACCAAGGGGAGCGCGAGCGCACGTTCATGAAACGTATAGAAAAGTTCCTTCGTTCGCTGGCCTTGCCCTTTTGCTTTGACAGACGAGGAACGGCGTGGCCCATCCGATGCCGCGTGCGTGTTTTGCCTTACCCTTTCTCCCCCCTAATTTGCAAAATCACCCTTCCACGGACTTATGGGAAAATTCCATTCTCGTTCTGAGCCGCCGGGCGTAATCGAAAGAAGAAGAATGAATTGAATAGAAGAATTATTAATTATTAATTGTACGTTTGCTTGCACCCGACGGCTTTGTGTCGAGATGATAAATATCGATAAACGATATTGAAAAACATTATTACCTACAAGTACTTGTAAGCGGGGGTTGTTGTTAAGTTATTGAGAAAGGGCACAACAAACAACGCCACTGACTGGGATGGCAATGCAGCCGTGGAATCGCGGTGACCCCGGCCCACCGCGACTGGCACTACCCGCCACAGCCACCACCATCACCATCACCGCATGGAGGCGAGCGGTGGCGCGACCGCGACTCGAGCTGGAGCCCCCCCTCCCTCCCCCGTTTGTAAGTTCGTGCCAAAATCGGACCTCGGTCTACTTTATGGGCCCCGACGAGTCCTCATGATTCCCGCGTTGTGCCCTGGCCCGGGGGCTGGCAAATATAAAAAACAACGAAACAATTATCGCCGTAATCGCGTCGAAACCTTTCTTTTTTTGTTGTTCCAAAAATGTTTTGTTTTTTCGCCGCGCCGCGAGATAGGGTAGGCCCACAAACAAAAAACGTGTGTGGGGCGAGGTGAGGCCGGTGGGGCTGCGGCAGCGACTGTTTTGTTTTGCAACGTTTTGTTTACGCGCCACCCGCCCGGGATACTGTATCGCAATCAGTTGTGGCGGGGATAATACTTACTTACATTTTAATGGTTTACGCGGGGGGTTTTTTTTTTCATCTGTGCCATGCCAAGGGGGGGGGGCGTGTTCATTTCTTCATGGACTCCAAGCAATGCAGCCGCACATACACCACGCGCACGTACATACAGTACCCGTGAACACTTTTCTGCAAGTCGGCGGATGCGGCGGTAGCGCCCAGAAACGTTTCTCTCCCGAAAGAAAATAACATGTGGATTGGCTTCTTTGTTCGCCGCGAGCACGGTGCGAACCTTCCACATCAGGTCGGCTATCATTGACATGTTGACATGCAAGCAAAAGGGCCTCCACACAAAAAGATACGGTCGTTCTCGAATTCCGAGACTTTTTTTTCAAGGGCTTGGTATAAGCTATTATGCAGGTCGCGAAAGGGTTAAATGTGGCGAAATAACAATAAGTTTATGGTTGCCGGCGTCTGCGCGTTTGCTTGTGTGTTCCACACAGCTGTGGTGGTGTGAGAACATGTCACAGTGTGCGACCGCACGGGGAGGCCTAGAACACTGTGTCGTGATATCATCGTCACTCACTCGATGGCTATCTGCAGTACGATATTTTTACCTATCCCGTCATACTGCCCGCGCAGATCTTGATGCTTGATGAAGGAAAGCAAGAGAAGGAGAAACGCGGCTACAGCCATGGATATAAGTTTTGGTATCAAGTGGATTCTTAAATTACTTGATGCCCTCGAACGAGGAACCTACTGATTACAATCAGGAACACAACGATACTGATAGATGTTAGGGAGGGGTTGCGCATGAAAGTAAGAAAATAACAGGGTTCGCATGACGGGAGACATGAAACTGTAATGGAAATGGGGCCGTGGTAAGGAAATGGAGGGTAGGGAGACAAATAATGCAGGGCACTAAGGATGTTCGTGTTCGCATTCTGGAAGGCATGCTGGGCGTATGGAAGTCGTGGCGTGTGGTGCTTGGTGCAGAGGTCAATCTATAGTGAGAAGAAAAAATGAGATAGGATACAGCCGGTCCCCGCCAGACATCAGTGCGAGCTGTTCGCCTTTTGCATGGGGGAATCGTCAATGCGCCATATCAATCAATAAAAACCATGATGAAAAAATATGATACGAATGGTAGACTATCAAAAGTCAAAAAAAGGTCGAGAGCATGCAACGCGCAGTAGATCTACTTCAGCACGCCCTCCATTTTCTCGAGGCTAAGCACGATGCCCTCGATGAGGATCATCACGCGCCGCGGGAAGAAGACCCGCCCGCCGCGCCCGTCGCCGTCTCGCTCGAGCTCAACTTCGCTTTCTGCCGCTCTGAGGTTGAATCGTTCACGGTGCTCGCGCAAGCGACGCGCCCGGCTGCGTGCACGTGCACTGCGCTGATGCCGTAGTTCCTGTTCAAGTGCGAGTGGTAGTGCGAGCGTGATTCGTACCAGACGCAGTGAGAGACGTGCGCGAGGGCGGAGTGAGAAGTAAGAAAGCTTTGCGAGGCAAGCATGCGTGTCAAGTAGGTGAGAAAGGATTGAGATTACTGTGTGCGTGAGGGCACGGCAAGCTGGTGGCGCGATAGGGGGCGCGTCAACGTATAGACATGTGTAGTGCTAGGGAGGATAAACGTACTGAGGACGCGATCGCGCAGGCCCTGGAGTGTGAGGAGGATAGAATCGATGCCCTCGTCACCAAGTCGCAGCGATGGGCTCAAGTCGTTTATTCCTCCTAGACAGGTCGGACATACCATTAACTTGGTGAACGACTCCAATGGATGGAGACTTACGGAGTAATGTGCGCACCATCTCTAAGTCGCCGTCCAAAAAATCGTTGAAGATACCGAGTACGACAGTCCGTAACGTCTCCTCGGCGCGCATAGCGGCCCCAGGAGAGTTGCCAGAGAACTCATGTGAGGCAGGGTGCAAGTCGTAGACCCGTTTTGAGGCAGGGTCAGAGAGAACATTATATGCGACGGAAACTTTTTGAAATGCGTATGTTGCTTCGGGATTATCAGGAAACTTGCTGCAGATTGGAGGGGGGGAAGTGAAAATATCAACACGGAGATGGAAAGGAATGTGATGAGTCGGAGACATACTCTGGATGACACGCTCGACTCCGGGACAAGTACGCTCGTCTGAGTTCCATCTTATCAGAAGCTGCGGCACGAGAGACACCAAGTATATTGTAAAGGTCCTTCTGCTCAAGAATATCTGCAATCTCCTGCTGGCGTCGATGCCGGCTTCGCGAGGTTATAGGGCTGGGCGGGCGAGTGGAGGAGTCGTCAGAGTGGTCCGTAGAAGACTCCTCAGAGGCGTCCCATGACAGTGACCTAGTGTATGGACACGAAATAGTAGATGTCGAAGGTTCACTTAGGTAAGGTTCATCGTCGATAGGGAGATGGAAGTATGCTGAGGCTGTTGAAAGATGAATGCACGGTGGCTATTTAGGAGTCGCGAGGGGGCACGGACCTGAAGAAAACACCGAGTTAAACATGAACGGTAATATACAGCGCTGGCGATGAGCCTGCCCTTGTGCGCGATAAAGAGTAGCAAAAGGTGAGGAACACGCGAAAGATTTGTCGGTCGGGGGAAATACACGCGGAGGGCTGAGTTTCTTGTCCTCGTCCAAATACATGTGATTTGATCAATCATCACGTGAGTGACGCCGCAGACGCCGCATCGCCGTATATGTACCTCCACCTGCACAACGCACTCTCGACCGCCTAGCGCTCGCCCGCACACGCTTCCAACGCACACTGCCCTATCCTCTGCGTTCTGTCTGCAGGACGACGCCAACTTGAGACGCAGCGAGATGATGGAATGTCGAGCGCAGATGCAGACCATATGTTGTCTCCTGGCTCCATGGCTGATGTTAGAAATAACCACTGGAGTGAAACACGCAGTCGGACGGAAGCATTCTGGATACTTGAGGCTTGATAATTCACTATTTAAGACAGAATGACTACATCAGATGATGACGGTAGGGGGCGTGGGGGTCAGGTGCGGGAGAAGCATGTCCGCACTGCGCGGGAATAAAGCGCCAGCAGAAAAGGAAAGATTATTCAGAATCAGCTGAGAAAAAAGGCGTGGCGTGAGCCAGTTTACAGACTCGGCGATCGTTGCAAAACAAGGTTGCAAGGTAAAGAAACTCCACCGGAATGACCGCGTCACTGGTGGCTCACAGATTTGAGCAAGGCAGGCTGTGAGCTGCGAGCGTTGCGAGGTCCCGGAAGGGGAGAGAAACCGGTGCGCACAAAGCTACTGAAACGAAGAAAAAAAACGCGGAACAAGAGAAATGCAACAGGGGTGGCAGGAAGCGTTTCTACTAAGTATCATGACGCGCGGAAATGAGCAGTGCTGCTATGATCAACGGGGGGGAGCGGCAATGGCAAGGAAACTTGGCCAACCCGAGGGCTTTGGAGGACAAAGATCGGGACATGCCGACGAATGAAATTATGTGGACCGAAAGGGGCGACTCCCCTTCCTCGCCGTCCGCGGGCCACGGGAGCAACGACGTGGGGGGGTCGCTGCGGGATAGCATCTTCGGTAGAGAAGATCAGAGCGGAATTGAGTGAGGGGTTTCTCGACATTGAGGTTTTGGACGGGGAGACTACGGTGTGTGGACGTGGACATAACAAGGACAGTAAATAAATAATAACCAAATAATTATGATAATACCATCATAATAATAATAATAACATTTTGTGTGGATTTGCAACTCCGCCATGACTGCAGAGAGCCGTGTCATTCCCCCGTACAGTATAGGACAACAGCTCTTGCCTCCCACCGCCATCCCCTCCATCACCTCCGTCGCTCCCTCCGCCGTCCCTCCTGCTGCTCGCTTCGGGACCATTGCATTCCCCGTTTTCTCCTTATCCCCACCATACTTCGTCCCTTGGACCTAATCCATCCTTCCCTATCCGCTTCATCCTCCGCCCTATGAGCGATGTCCGATCGGCTCCCTAATGCATACCCTACGTTCCCGAACAACTTTCCCCAGGGCCTTCCCTCTCAGCAGGCCCAACACCGTACTCCGCAACAGCCACAGCCCGTCGGTCCTCAATCTGCGCTGGTTGGGATTAGAACGCCCGAGGTGTGGCAGCAAATGCCCTACCGGCAACAACAGCAGCCGCAGCAGCAGCAACAACACCAACAGCAGCAGCAGCAGCCGCCACAACAACCGCAGCAGCAGCAGCAGCCGCAACAACAACAACAGCACCCAGGCGGAGAAATCATGCACGGAGGGGCCATGAGCTTATCCTTGCAACAGCAGCAACAGGTGCGTCCTTCCCCCAGCCACCCATCCCCTTCTTCGCATCAGTTAATAGTAGCGTAATGTTTATCTACACTCTCACTTCTGCCATGTATTTTTGAGTTAATCGCTCCTTCGATACCTTCCTTTGTGCCCTCGGTCTTCATCAGCTCGTGCATCCACACCGTTTTTACCCACACAAATCGTCTGCTTAGTCAGCGACTGGTGCACAATCCACCGATATTTTTCTTTCCGCGCTTATCCCAAACTGTTTTGCTCACGTCCCTTTCTTGACCTAGTTTTTACATGTCCTGCGTACCAAAGTTGCACAAGGTGCCATGACGGCGCAACAAGCACGAGAGCGCATCGCAATGATACAGGCCTCTGCGCCGCACGCTTTTCAAGACCAGGCTGTTCCCCAGCAGCTGCCGCCAGGTTTTTCCACTGGTGGCCTGCCAACTGGAGCCACTCAACAGCAGATAGCCGCGCTGTCGCAGCGTGCGCAGGCTTCGACGAACAATCAAATGAATCCCCTCCAGCGGGTGATTCAAGCACAAGAGCCGTCACATGCTCGTCAGTTCGGCATGCTCCTTACGCAGGGTCAACAACAGAATGGCTCTGGTTTTGCCACACGTGTGGGTCAAAATGGGAATACTACTGGAATGGGCCTTTCTCAAGGACAAGGAGCGCTGCAAGCAAACTTCGTCCAACCCTCCCCTTCGGTCCCACCTGCGAATCTCCAGCCCTCGGCACCGTCGGCATCGCAAGTGCCACCAGGGGGACAATCAGTACCCGGCCCTAGTAGCCTGGCCGAAATGCCGTTACAGCAGCTGGTCGGCCTTTTCACTCAGTTGAGGCGCGCAGTGGGAGAAGCAGAGAAAGTTTTCCAAACAGCCAGTAATTCTGGTGGTGATGGCGATATTCAGCAGCGACAACTCCGATCCAGAATCGATGGGTATAAACAACGCTTACTTGTCGTACATGATCTGATCCAAGCGAAGTCGAGGGCAAGGTAAATCGAATCTGTCTTATTATAGGTGTTCTCTGATTGTGCTCTAGTGGCGGTGATCATGCACAACAAGCGGTCAATGGGGCGTTATGGCTGGCGCCAAATCAACGGCCTGCAGGGCTTTATCCGGCAGCTGAAAGATCCGCTCAGCATAATAGCCCCTCATTACACCAGGCAACGGCCAACCAAATGCCACCTCAACGAAGTATTCCTACTCCACAACAAAACTTCGTGCCCCCCGCAACGCCCCAGTCGAATTTAACACAGATGTCTCCCCACGTATCTGCTAATGGATTGCCTCTTAACGGCGCACTCGCCCAGATGACCGGTGCTCCACCGCAGCAATCGCCCCAAATTCCACACGCCCCTTCCCAACCACTCGTCCAGCCCCACAAAATATCTCCCTTACCAGAGGAGAGGTTCAAGCATGTCTTCATGCAGTTTACTGCCGCTACAGGCATTAGGTTCAGTGAGCGTGACCTCATCCTTGACGGTCGACCGATCAGTCTCTGGGCTTTGCATAGAACGGTGTTCATGCGGAATGGCTTTGACTCGGTACGTATTAGAATGAATAACTCGCATGGATCCGACTAACCTTCTGGTTTCGGTTAGGTAACGACAAATGATGAATGGCCGATCATTGGCGGAGCTCTGGGATTCCCTCCGTTTTCAGTTGTGGATGCTGGTCAGCCTCCACGATGTGCACCGGCCATAGCGCATCGGCTACGCCAGATATACAACGACTTGCTGAGGCAATTCGACCAGGCCTACATTAATAGTGTCATCACTCGGATCAGGAACTCACAGGCATCAGGTCAAATACCTCCTCAGGCTCTGCAACAACAACAACAACAACAACAACAACAGCAACAACAATCGCCACCGCACCAACCCACAGAGGCAGATTATCAGGCACTTCTGACTACTATCACATCAGAATCGTCTCTTATGACGTCCGAGGCAATGAGCATCCTGCCTCGATTTTCGCATACATCAGTCCCTGACCTGGAGGCGCGTCGTGTGCCACAATACGTGGTTGCGTTCGTGGAGCAGAATAGAGAGCATTTGCAACGGGCGGCGCAAGATCAGAATGGGTTCCGCGCTGGTCTTACACATTCGAAGAATCCATCCCTGGATAACCGCACTCAGGTGAACCAAGCGTCGACGCTTCAAGCACTAGCTCGGCCTCCTCCCCAGCTTCCTCCTGGTCACCCGCTTCAACAGGTGCAGGTGCAAAGGCAGGCTCTAGCGCAAGGGCAAGGAAAGCCGAATTCGCTGCAACCAGCTCCGTTGTTTAACGCCGGTGGTCCTCTCGCCCGGCCATCGACGTCACAGTCGATGGGTACGCAGATGACGGGTCCTAGCTCAAGTGGTGGACTACAGAGCCAGGGAGGAGCCATGTCTGTACCAATGAACCCGGGAGGGGTGAACAGTTCCACACCTGGCTCAGTCCTTACCCAGCCGATGGGAACAATGCAGATGCGGCGGCCGACTCAAGAGGAAGTTGCGATTGCGAAGCGATGGGTCGACGAACAGAAGAGATTAGCTTTCAGCCGTGGTTGGTGTTGTCCTGTTCGTCTTCCGGATTTCTTCTAACTGGTTTCCAATTTTCTGCAGACTTCGACGGTGTTGCCGGCTATCCCACGATTCCAGAGAGTGACATTCAAGAATACCATCGTAATCTGGAACGCCTTGATCAAGTGCTCGCGAGTATGGAGAAATATATTCACGTTGCGTATGCAGCTCTGAAGAAAGAGGACGTCGTCCAAAGAATGTTCACGATGGTGAGTTCAGTCATGTCAGGATCGCGATTGATACTACAACGTGCAAATAGATGGCCTCTGCGAAAGTTCAGCTAGAAGAGCTTAAGAAGCCAAATCCACGATACGTGCTCGAGCTTCATACGATCCGGGGGATGATACAGGAAGCAGACAATATGGACAAGGGTTTGAAACCGTTCTTGGTATCAGGATGCAGGGCAGCGTGCCTTCGAGTGGCGCACCTTCTGCACCGCAACCCCCGCCACAGCCACCTTCTGTAGTCACACCCGCGCCATTTTCCCAGCCGTCCCCCAGTCCGTGCCACCAGCCCCTGCAGCTGGGTCTCGCCCTCCACATCCCCCTTTACCGCCTCGCACCGCAAGAAACCGTCCCAACCACAAATCCCTATGGCAGGGATCTCTACCCCGACACCGCCACCCCTCCCAACTGCGTCTACTCCTACTCCACAAGCAACGACTCCTGGTATTACGGCTCCCTCTCCTCAGACGCCGAAGTCTCCCAAAGGGAAGAACGCCGCGAAGCAGAAACCGCCGCCTCGTCGCAAGCCCTCGAAGGTCAATAGTCTAGAAACGCCACCGGCTGCACCGGCTGCCGCCGCTACTCCTGCGTCATCTACACCTGTAGACGCAAAAGGCTCTGTGAAGAGGGCCCGTGAGGATGATGCCGACGCCCCCACACCAGGGGTTACGTCCGCCCCATCGCCGAAGAGGGTGAAACCCGATTGGGAAGGACCACCTAATGAAGAAGCCCGGAAGCGTGACGAGCAAGCCGAGAATGTGCAGACCGATGACCAAGCCATGGCACTCTTTCAACACGTCACGAAGTTCATTGATGAGAACCCGGAGTCTGCTGAGGCAGCGTCAAATGCGTTGGACAAGATCCTCCGCACCTATCCCCCAGCACCAGACATGGATGATGCAACAGCGGCATCTTCCTTTGGTTTTGGCGGTTTCTCACCGTCTTCACCACATACAATCGGTCACGATGTGTTTGGAGAATTTATCGACTTCTCTGCCTTTGATGACACCCCCACTCCGGATCTCGTTGCGGGTTCGTCCACGAATCCCAGCCCAGAGTCCGCATCTGATCAGGACCACCCTCACACCGGCCGTGCAGGTCCTTCCCCCCAAATTTCTAATACAAAGACGGAGGACGGGTATGAATTACTTCGTCCGACCGTTTGGAAAGAAGTCGCAGGCGGAGACACGATGTTCCACCAAGCACAAGGTTGGAAATGGGATGGTCCGATGGACACCCCAGATCAGGCATGGGCTATCTCCACTTCATAAAGACAGGGAGGCGTCAGTTCACGCCCACCTTGACAATCCAGCTTTGTACCTATCTATTACTTGCTTCTCTTCTCTCTTTCCCGCCTTGTGTTTATCGTCCGTTCAATTATCGTATGACTGTTCCCGTCCCGCGCTGTGGATTTAGTTGGATTTCGCTCATGTGCTCATTTTTGTGATTCAGGTGCTATCCCCCCGATCCCCCCACCCGCTTCAATTTCATCCGTACATATCACTTCCCTGATATCTCTCTTTTTGTTCGCTGCTCTCTGTATTTTTACTTGTTGTTTGGCTTGCTCTCAATACCGAGGATCTCTTGCCGATGTTGTGATGAGTACTTAGCAACGCGGACAAAAGTACTTCTACATTTTCCAAAAGTCTGACACCCGGAAGGACATGGATTCAAGTAGGTGACTTTACAGCATTGTCGGGTCACATGCACGGCGATGAGGCCACTCCTGTCCGTCTTCCGAATAGTTATTCCCTGTGTACCGTGGATTCTCCGCGTAGTCTCCGCGCCCTCAAGAGCATCCGTCTCAGTTTTTTCGCAGTGGGGCATGGGGCACACTGCCCAGGTGAAACACCGCACGAGGCATGAGATCATGAGATACAGTACCGACGTAGGCGTACCATAGCAGCGGGCCCGAAATATTAGTAATCTTATCTCAACGACCAGGCTGGCGTTCTGGCGTTCTGGCTGCAGTCAGCGCTCAGCCCCAAAGACCTGAATTAGCCGACTAGTGCCATGAGCACAACCAGGTGCCACCAAGTGCCAATGCCATATTCCTGCCTCGATGAACAGGTCCCTGGGTTGTGACCTCAAGCTAGCATGCAAATCCTTTGGGCGCCGAATGACCCGATCCAGTAAATCGACGGGAAGGGGGGGAGGGATGAGAACTGGTGTAAATTTCAAGGAATATGGAGGGGATATCATCGTATCAATACAAATTACCTGACGACGACGTGCTGGACTCTTTAAGGCTACAAGGCATGCAAAAGACGAAAGGGGACACGGGGGGGGGGGCGCGAAGACGAAAAAAAAAGTATCCGGGACAGGAAGTCGTTTAGGGCTTGCGTAGGGCGATGCCGGCCGCTCGACCACCCGTGCCCTTTCGGGAGACGACAGAGGGGACGAGGGGCTCGATGCCACCAGCACCGGCACCACCCGCACTAGCACCAGATGCCGTGCGCCGTACACTGTTCGACAGTATGCGAGCGCGTAGCAACGATGCCGCCGCGTTCGACGCGGCGGGCTCCGACGAGGTGGACGTGCCGCGCCGTGGCGGCGCGGCGAACACCGGTGCTTCCAGCGCCAGCTTGCGTTTCCTGCTGGCGTCCTCCCCCACCCGCGCTGCGCGTCCGCGGACCCACTCGTCTCGTGCTTCGGCAGCGACGGTGGCGTCGTCCGCGCGCTCCAGCGCGAGGTCGGCCGGGAGGCCGTATTTCTCCTTGAGGTTTTTGTCCGCCTCTGTGCGGGCCTGCTCCACCTTCTTCTCGGCGCGGAGGCGCTTGCGGGCGCGCTGGGAGTGCGCGTATGGGTCTTCGTTGTAGTGCGCGGACAGATCTTCGAGCTGCTCTAGACGCGGCGCTTGTACCTTTGTGGCGTGCGTCTGTGCATCGGTCGTCTTTTCTAGCGCGGCGAGCGGGTCGACGGGCTCCGTTTTACCATCTGTGTCTGTAGAGAGGGCGAGGGGTGGTGGTAAGGCGCCTGGACAAGAGAGAAGGCGAGATATGATAGGAAGATAAATACGGACCTATGACGGCGAATCCCCCGTTCTCAGCCGGGTCCCAGTCTTCTTCTTTTCTTCGTGCACCGGAGACAACGACGTAGCGGGTGTTCTGTGTACGAGAGAGATATGAGGTCAGGGCTGAGGGGAATACGCGAGACCAGACGGGGGCGAACCTGGGGATCGGTCTGGATCTCGAACCAACCGCTACAAAGATGGCACTTGCACCGGAAAGAAAATATGGGCGTAGAATAGTACATTCCGATCTTCTTCTTTTCCGCATTGTAGCGGACACCCATGCCGATGTGTGCTTCGCACGTTCCGCTGTATGTAATCCGTGAGGGAGTGATATCGCGGTCGAGAGGCGTCTTACCACCAAATGTTAAAGGGAAGCTCGAAGCGAGTAATCAGGATACCCTGATCGATCTTTCGGGCTCTGTCGCCCAGCGCATGCTTGCCTGTTTATGGGTGAGAAATGCAAAAGTCTGCGATAATGAGACACGGGAGCAGACCTCTGTAGGAGTTAAGACTCTTGTGCTTAGCGTCATCGTAGTCTGGCGGGTAGTACTTATTGAAGCCTAGGTGCGTTTTTGATGAGAAGAGACGCCAAAGTCAACGCGCGACACTGACCTTGCATGCTGCTGAGGCCTGGCTAGCTGGCTGGACACGCTGACAGACCAGCAAAGCAAAGCGTTGAGGTAATCGCGGCATTCTCCGGCAGCAAACTATAGCCAGACGAACCTTAATCTTCCTCCATCATCTGATCTCTGTAAAGCCCTTCAAAGGTCACCGCTGTCTCTAACATGAGTTACGTCGCTAAGGGCGAGAAAGAATACGACGCTGCCGGCCCCGTGCCCACCGCAAAGCTCCACAAAATCCGCATCACCCTCACCAGCAGCAACGTCAAGAACCTGGAAAAATGTTCGTCCAGTTTTTGCCTTTGGCTAGAGCGTCGTCCAGTACATGCTTAACCCACGGATGTATCTGGGTAGTTTCAAATGACCTCATCAACCGCGCTAAGGACAAGCAGCTGCGCGTGAAGGGCCCCGTCAGACTTCCCACCAAGGTGCTCAAGATCACCACGCGCAAAACTGTATGTCACGTATATTTCCTGCGGAACCATATGTCTGACTGTAACCCCCCCTCCTCCTTCCCCTTAGCCTTGCGGTGAGGGTTCCAAGACCTGGGATCGTTACGAACTCAAAATTCACAAACGCCTCATTGATCTACACTCCTCGAGCGAGATCGTCAAGCAGATCGTGAGCACTTATTTTTAACCTTTCATTCTGCACGAGGTCTGATGCGCCTTTCAGACGAGTATCAGCTTGGAGCCTGGTGTCGAGGTCGAGGTCACCATCTCTGCTTAGAAGTAGACTAGGCCTCCATGCTATGTCATGTGAATATCAATATTAATGCCGTGAGAAGTGACTTTGGTGGCCATTACCAAGATGTTTGGTCGACGCAGGTCCTCCAATACAAATCCGCAATCAAAGTTTCATTACATTAGAGAGGTCCTCACGGACTTGGTCTGAGAGCGGCTCTTTTACCATAAGGGTAGTGGTCATGATAAGCGCTAAGATCTAAGAGCTGGTATAAAAAGCGGACGACACCAATGAATCACCGATCCGCTGACTCCCCCTCCCAATGATGGACAGCTACGGGTTGATCAGAGAGCTGTCGTGCAGAAATGAATGGCTGTATGGCTTCTTGTATAGATCCAGATTCCGCAGATCTCCCCAAGAAAAGATGGCGCAGGCTGGGTAAAACTTCTGTGGCGCTCTCCCCAATGAGTTCCTGCAGTGCAGGTACAATGAACGGGACGAAGCTCTTGGATACATAGAGACTATGGATAGCGGCAAATGGCTGTAAAAGTTCGAGCAAGTCAGTGGACTCTATGTCGTCTTTCCCTTCTGGTTCAAAGGGCGAGTTGACCGGGATGAGGTCAAGTCGTTCGACAAGTGAGAACCAATGCGAAACCTGGCCGCATAGCAGGGCCATTGAAGAAACCTGCCAATCAATCCTCTTGCAGCTGACTCCCAACGCAGAGCTATCTGGTTGTTCTAATCCGAGGAGGATGCGCCATGGGTAAAACCACACCCTGGCTGCCTTGTACGACTTGAGCCCTTTTGCACGACCGATGAATTCCCCGAGATGCGGGACACCAAAGACGAGGTCCAGGAAGAATGTAACGTGGAGTCGGCCAAGCATGGGGGTGTCAATACGGGCGACCAAGTCTTCCGAGTACTCGCTCATGCCCGTAAAGGCGAATTCGGTGAGAGCGGGGAGGACAACGCGTGACCGTGGAGGTGGGCTTGGTCGGTCGGGGCGAGATCGAGGCGATTCGAATCCAAGCGAAAGCGATTCGAGCTTGTTGAGAGAGGACAGGCAGGCGACCATCGACGCGGGTGGAACGTACCCCGAATGGGGAATACTGTCGAGTCTGAGATCGACGAGGTCGCCGGCAGACAACAGCAAGTTCGGCAATGCCGGAAACGGAATGCCCGTCAGTTGGAGCGTTCGCAGACGTGGGGCGGAACCACCCAAGAACGAATCGGGGAGGACGGGCACGGGGCTCCCATAAGTCCAAAACCGCATCTCTGCCAGCTCCGGGAATCGCACCTGCATCGCCGCGGTGAGTGGTTCCCCATGTGGGCTGGGAATGCGGACGAGGTTGATGGAATGCACACGATCAGGATGCTCCAATGCGGCGACGATGTTGTCCAGCCACGCTTCCGCATCCATCCTCCCTCGACTATTCTCGATATCTATAGGCAAGGCTGGCCAGATGTCCAGCATGGCCCTCACCGGTCTGACTTCTTTGCAGAGAAGTCGTAGATTGAGGCGGCGCGGTGACGCAAACACGACGTTTCGCCACCTTCGGCACACGTGCCCCAGCGCATGCCACTTATCGAGGTCTCGGTGTGGGCCTTTGTAGTCCAAATAGAAATCGAATGTCTCCAGGAGAACATCATCTGGGAGCTCGTCGATCGTCGTCGCCTGGCCTAAACCACAGCAGTCAGCAGCCATTGCAGACGTTTGCACAGGCGCAGAAGACGTACACGAACCCCGTGGTCCATAAGACTCCTTCTGTCGATGTCTCGACCGTTGTTTCTCGATCCGTGAGCCTTTGGGGGGTCCATCAGTCGAGGTGGCACTGGGGAGTGCACGGGCTGTGCACCTTGGGCAATGATATTGGCCGTGACTGGACTCTGGACAGATTTTCGAGTATGGCTGTGGGAAGACTTAGTTTTTTTTTCAACAACGTGGCCAGTGACTTTTTCTCGGACGTACTTGTGAGAGCTCATTTGTGTATGAGGGCGTTGTGCTGGATGCTGGCGACGCGTAATCGACGAGCCATCGAGCAGCGGCCAACGTGGCCCTCACAGCCCTGGTCGTCGGTTTCTTCTCCAAGCACGCCTGCATTTTCGTTCATTGCGTTCATTCTCCGAGTCCCCAGGCATCCATACAGCAGCCTTTGTGTCAGCATTCAGATAATCAGATATTGCCAACGATACATCCATTCCAGTGCTGGTTGACTTCTGAGCCTGGTTCTGACATGAATCTCAAAAATAAATAGAATAGAATGTGAGACTTGACGTGCTTGACATAGACGGATCTACACAGCCCAAGTGCGATTAAGCCATTGACATTAAGGAGTGCGCATCGTTGTATCGCGTCGAAGGAGACGATGGAGAGGGCACGCGACTCGGAGAGACGGCATAGTAGCTTGAATTAGTTACTGTGTGGGGTCAAGAACTAAGTAAAGACATTCTTTTCCTTCCATTTTTCTCAGTAGATACAAGTAAAGGGTTATACTAGGTGTGCTGTGCTATTACAAAGGCAGCGAATAAAGGAAAGTGTAATACTAGTACTGTGGTGTCCGGGGTCGACTAGTAAGGGAGGATCCAAAAATGGAAGATTGAACAGACACAGGTGCTCTGATGTGCCGAAGTCCATTCCGCGGGCAACACGAGTGCCCGCATTACAATGGGATGAAAAACGGAAGGCACCAACGAATCACCGACCCACTTTCTGCGTTTCCTCCAAATAATGGACTGCTACGGGTTGGCCGGAGAGCCGTCGTGCGTCGACAAACGGCTGTATAACTTCCTGTATCGATCCAGATTTTGCAGATCCGTCCAATAAAAGATCGCGTAGGTTAGGTAACACTTCTGTCGCCCCCTCCCCAATGAGTTCCTGCAGTGCAGGTGCGATGAGCGGCACGATATCCTCGTGTACATAGAGACTCTGGGTCGCGGTAAATTGCCGTAAAATTTCAAGGAATTGGATGGACGCCCTGACGTCTTTCGCCCGCGGAATGATCGGGACGAGGTCGAGTCGTTCGACAAGAGAGAATAAACGCGAAACCTGGCTGCATAGCAGGGCTAATGAAGAAACGAGCGAATCAGACCCGTTGCAACTGACTCCCAACGACGAACTATGTGGTTGTTGCATGTCGAGGCGGACGGTCCATGAGGAAATCCACAACTCGGCTACCTTGGGCGGCTTGAGCTCTTTTGCGCGATCGGTGAATTGCTTGAGATGTCGAAAGTCAAAAATGGGGTTCGGGAAGAATGTCATGTCGAGTCGGTTGAGCACGGGGGTATCAATACGGGCGACCAAGTCTTCCGAGTACTCGCTCCTGCCTCTGAAAACGAGTCTGATGAGAGCAGGGAGGACAACGCGTGATTGAGGAGGTGGACTTGGTCGGTCGGGGCGAGATTGAGGCGATGCGAATCTAAGCGAGAGTAATTCGAGCTTGTTGAGAGAGGACAGGCAGGCGACCATCGAGGAGGGTGGAATGTAGCCCAAATGGGGAATATCGTCAAGTATGAGATCAACGAGGTCGCTGGCAGACAAAAGTAGGTTCGATGCTGCCGGAAACGGTATGTCCATCAGCCAGAGTGACCGCAGACGAGGGGCAGATCCACCCAAGAAGGAATCGGGAAGGACAAGCTCCCAACGGAGCAAACTCCAAAACCGCAGCTCTGTCAGCTCTGGAAATCGCACTTGCATTGCCGCGAGAAGTCGTTCCCCCTGGGGACCGGGAAGATAGACGAGGTTTATGGACCGCACCCGATCAGGATGCTCGAGTGCGGCAACGATGTTGTCCAGCCTTTTTTCCCACCTTTCCCAAACACCCTCGATATTTATAGGCAAGGCTGGCCAGATATCCAGCATGTCCCTCACTGGTCTCGCCTTTCTGCAGAGAAGTCGAAGTTCGAGGCGGCGCGGTGATGCAAACACGACGGTTCGCCACCTTCTGCACACGTGCACCAGCGTATGCCATTTATCGACGTTTCGACGCCCGTCTAAGTTTTCATCGTCCAAAGAGAAATAAAAAATCTCTAGGAAAACTTCATCTGGGAGCTTGTCGATCGTCGCCTGGCCTACACCACAGCAGTCAGCGGCCATTGCAGACGTTTGCACAGAAGACCTACATGAGCCTCGCCCTCGCGGTCCATTGAACTCTTCCTGGCGGTGTGTAGAATGTCCTCCCGTCCGCAAGCCTTGGACGAGTTTTCGGGTATGGCTAAGCGAAGACTAAGTTATTTCAACAATTTGGCCAGTGATTTTTCCTGCACGCACTTGTGAGAGCTCATTTGTGTGTGAGGGTGCTGTGCTGTGACGGTGATTTCAGAAAAGCCCAGGACACTTATCGAGCAGCGGGGCCAAGCGGCCCGGACGCCCCCCTTTGCCCATTACGTCCATTATCCTATTCATTCATTACCGTGACCCGTGACGTTCTCCAAGTCCCCAGATACAGCAGCCTGCGTGAACGATACAGCGTTCACATCAGCATTCCGACGATACATCACCCCAGTGCACTCTCCATCGTTCCTTCGGCGCCATACAACGACGCGTACCCATTCAATAGCTTTAATGTCGATGGCTTAATTGAACCTGGGCTGTGTAGTTAGACCACTGGCATCTACTCTGTCAGGTCTCACATTCTATTCTACTTATTTTTGAGACTCAGGTCAGGACCAGCACGCGAGACGAGAGTAGCTCGGATTAGCGTGGGGTCGAGAACTGAGTCAATACATTCTTTTTCTTCCATTTTAGACACAGGAAAGGGTTATACACTCAGTGTGCTGTGCTATTACGAAGGCAGTGAATAATGGAACTTTTCTGTGAGGAATAGTGTCCGAGGTTAACCAGTAAGGGAGGATCCAACAACGGAAGTTTGAACGGGATGAGGATAGGTGCTCTGGCGTATCGAATAGAGTCCATTCCGCGGGCAATTGAACACGACTCGGAGTTCCCGCAGTACGATGGGATGAAAAACGGACGGCACCAACAAATCACCGAGCCACTTTCAATCCCGCCTTCTCTTCAAATAATGGACTGCTACGGCTTGACCGGAGAGCCGTCGTGCGTTGACAAACGGCCGCATAACTTTCCGTATCGATTCGGATCTCGCAGATCCCCAAAAGGTAAGATCGCGTAGGTTGGGCAACACTTCTGTCGCCCTCTCCCCGATGAGTTCATGCAGGACAGACGCAATGAGCGGCATGAGATCCGCGGGTACACAGAGACTCCGGGTAGCGGGAAATAACCGGAAAATTTCAAGGAATCGGGTAGACTCCCTGATGGTTTTTCTCCACGGGCTGATATTTGGGAGGTCAAGTCGTTCGACAAGGCAGAACAAATGCGAAACCTGGCTGCATAGCAGGGCGAATGACGAAAGCTGCCAATCAGACCTGTCGCACCTGACTCCCAACGTCAAACTACGCGACCGTTGCAAGCTGAGGAGGATGGAGTATGAGGAAATCCACATCTCGGCTGCCTTGGATGGTTTGAGCCGTTCGGCACGACTGATGAACTGCTTGAGATATCGAACGTCAAAGACGGGCTCCGGGAAGAACGTTATGTGGAGTCGGTTGAGCAAGGGCGCATCAATACGGCCGACCAAGTCTTCCAAATACTCGCTCCCGCCTTCAAAACCGAGGCTGATGAGAGCGGGGAGGACAACGCGTGACTGAGGAGGTGGTCTTGGTTGGTCGGGGCGAGATTGAGGCGATTCGAATCCAAGCGAAAATGATTCGAGCTTGTTCAGAGGAGACAAGTAGGTGACCATCGACGCGGGCGGAATGTACCCCGAATGGGGAAGACTGTCAAGTCTGAGATTAACAAGGTCACTGGCAGACAAAAGCAGGGTCGGTGCTGCCGGAAATATAACGTTCATCAGCTGGAGTGTCCGTAGACGAGGGGCGGATCCACCCAAGAATGAATCGGGAAGGACGGGCGCAGGTCTCCCGTAAGCCCGAACCCGCATCTCTGCCAGCTCTGGGAATCGCACCTGCATCGTTGTTTCCGCGGCGAGTCGCCCCCCTTGCGGAGTGGGAATATACGTGAGGTTTATGGACCGCACACGATCAGGATGCTCGAGTGCGGCAACGACGTTGTCCTTCTCCCCATCCCACCTTTCATCCCAAACGCCCACGACATTTATAGGCAAGGCAGGCCAGATATCCAGGTTGGCCCTCACTGGTCTCGTGTTTTGGCAGAGAAGTCGTAGATCGAGGCGGCGCGGTGATGCAAACACGACGTTTCGCCACCTTCTGCACACGTGCACCAGCGAATGCCATCCATCGACGTTTCGACGCCCGTGTAAGATTTCGTTGTTCAGATAGATATAAAATATCTCTAAGAGAACATCATCAGGGAGCTTGTCGATCGTCGCCTGGCCTACACCGCAGCAGTCAGCAGCCATTTGCAGACGGTTGCACAGAAGACCTACACAAACCCCGTGGCTCATGAAACTCGTTCTGGTGGCGTCTCGACCGTTTTTTTCCCGTCCGCGAGCCCTTGGAGGGACCATCAGGGGCACTGGGAAATGCAGCTTGGGCGACGGTATTCAAGTTGGCCATGACTGGACTCTGGACAGATTCTCGTGTATGGCTGTGTGAAGACTTGATTATGTCAACGATGTGGCCAGTGACTTTTCCAGGACGCACATGTGAGAGTTGCTGTGCTGGATGTATTATCGAACACAGCGGAACTGCCCCTCTCCTCGGCACTGGCACCGCGGCACCTGGCACCTGTTCATTACATTCATTCTCCGGCACCTCAGCAGACGGTCAGCGTGTTCAGATTGATTTCCAGTGCCCTCCCATCGTCTCCTTCAATACCGATGACTTAATCGCACTTGGGCTGCGTAAATTTTCTATGTCAAGTCTCACATTCTATTCTGACTTTCTGAGAGACTCAGGTCAGAACCCGCACGTGTGGGCGGTGTGCGGCTCGGTGGCTCGGATTGGTATGGGTCGAGAACTGGTCAAGATATTCTTTTTCTTCTCTTCTTAATAGATACAAGAAAGGGCCACGTACTAAGTGTGCTGTACTATTACAAGGGCAACGAATAAAGGAAAGTGTCAGTAAGGAATAACGCTGGAATAGTGTCCGGGGATAACCAGTTAAGGGAGGATCCAATAAACGGGATGGTTACGACGGTATCACAGCGTGTCGAAGAGTGTCCATTCCGCGGGTGACACGAATGGCGGCCGCATTACAATAGGATGAAAAACGGACGGCACCAACAAATCACCGACCCACCTTCTGCGCTTCCTCCAAATAATGGACTGCTACGGGACGACCAGAGAGCCGTCGTGCGTCGATAAACGGCTGTATAACTTCCTGTATCGATCCAGATCTCGCAGATGTCTCCAAAAAAAGATCGCATAGGTTGGGTAGCACTTCTGTCGCCCTCTCCCCGATGAGTTCATGCAGTGCAGATGCAATGAGCGGCATGAGATCCTCGCGTACATGGAGACTCCGGGTAGAGGTAAATAGCCGGAATATTTCAAGGAATTGGATGGACATCATGAAGCTTTTGCTTGACGGACTGACCGGTGGGAGGTCAAGTCGTTCAACAAGAGAGAGCAGATGCGAAACCTGGCCGCATAGCAGGGCGAATGAAGAACGCTGCCAATCAAACCTGTCGCACGTAACCCCTAACGATGGACCATGCAAATCGAGGTGGATGGACCATGGGGAAATCCGCAACTCGGCTGCCTTGGACGGCTTGAGCCCTTTTGCACGATCGATGAATTGCTTGAGATATGGAATGTCAAACGCGCCAAAGGGGGGCTTCGGGAAGAATGTCATGTTGAGTTGGTTGAGCACGGGGGTATCAATACGGGCGACCAAGTCTTCCGAGTACTCTCTCCTGCCACGAAAAAGGAATTTGATGAGAGCGGGGAGGACAACGCGTGACTGAGGAGGTGAGCCTGGTTGGCTGGGAGGCGATTCGAATCCAAGTGAAAGTGATTCGAGCTTGTTGAGAGAGGACAGGCAGGCGACCATCGACGCGGGCGGAATGTAGTACCCCAATTGGGGAATATCGTCAAGTCTGAGATCAACGAGGTCACGGGCAGACAAAATTAGGGCCCGTGCTGCCGGAAATGGAACGTTCGTCAACCAGAGTATCCGGAGACGTGGGGCGGATCCACCCAAGAACGAGTCGGGAAGGACAGGCCCACAAGTCCAAAACCGCATCTCTGTCAGCTCTGGGAATTGCACCTGCAATGCAGTTGCGACGAGTCGTTCCCCTTGTGGGCTGGGAACATACTCGAGGTGTATGGACCGCACACGATCACGATGCTCCAGTGCGGCAACGAGGCTGTCCACTGATTCCCCCCCAAAAAAACCCTTGATATTTAGAGGCAAGGCTGGCCAGATATCCAGCATAGCTCTCACTGGTCTGCCTTTTCTGCAGAGAAGTCGTAGATCGAGGCGGCGCGGTGATGCAAACACGACATTTCGCCACCTTTGGCACACGTGCACCAGCGTATGCCATTCATCGACGTTTCGACGCCAGTCTAAGTTTTTGTTGTCCAAATAGAAATCGAATATCTCTAGGAGAACATCATCTGGGAGCTTGTCGATCGTCGCCTGGCCTACACCGCAGCAGTCAGCAGCCATCGCAAACGTTTGAACAGAAGACCTCAGAAGACCTACATAAACCTCGCGGCCCATTGAACTCTTCCTGGAGATGTATCGAATGTTCCCCCATCAGCGAGACTTCGGAGGGACCATCAGTTGGGGTGGCGCCGGGAAGTGCAACTTGGACGACTATATTGGCCGTGACTGGACTCTGGACAGATTTTCGTGTATGGCTGTGTGAAAAGTTATTCCGGCAATGTGGCCTGTGAGTTTTCCCGGACGCACTTGTGAGAGCTCATTAACGCTCATTCGTGTGTGAGGACTGGGCGTGTGACTGGATGATGGCGATGTATTAGCTTGTGTATTAGAGGATTATCGACGGAACTGCCCGGCGCGGCACCTGGCACACTCCTGGCACCTGTTCATTACTACATTCATTCTCCGGCACTGGCACCTCAGCAGCCTTCATGCGAGCTCCATGGTCAGCGTGTTCAGATTGATTCATCCATCCCAGTGCCCTCCATCGTCTCCTTCAATACCGATGACTTAATCGCACTTGGGCTGTGTAAAATTTCTATGTCAAGTCTCACATTCTATTCTGACTTATCAGGTCAGAACCCGCACGTGAGGCGGCTCGGTGGCTCGGATTGGCATGGGATATTCTTTTTCTTCCCCTCTTCTTAATAGATACAGGAAAGGGTCACGTACTAAGTGTGCTGTACTATTACGAGGACAACGAACAAAGGAAAGTGTCAGTAAGGACGGGATGGTTATGACGGTATCACAGCGTGTCGAAAAGTGTCCATTCCGCGGGCAACACGAGTGGCGGCCGCATTACAATAGGACGAAAAACGGACGGCACTTACAAATCACCGACCCATCTTCTGCGCTTCCTCCAAATAATGGACTGCTACGGGACGACCAGAGAGCCGTCGTGCGTCGATAAACGGTTGCATAACTTCCAGTATCGATCCAGATCTCGCAGATCTCTCCAAAAAAATATCGCGTAAGTTGGGTAGCACTTCCGTCGCCCTCTCCCCGATGAGTTCATGCAGTGCAGATGCAATGAGCGGCATGAGATCCTCGGGTACATGGAGACTCCGAATAGAGGTAAATAGCCGGAATATTTCAAGGAATTGGGTGGACACCATGACGCTTTTGCTTGACGGACTGGCCGGCGCCATCGGTGGGAGGTCGAGTCGTTCAACAAGAGAGAGCAAATGCGAAACCTGGCCGCATAGCAGGGCGAATGAAGAAAGCTGCCAATCAAACCTGTCGCACCTAACCCCTAACGATGGACCATGCAAGTCGAGGTGGATGGACCATGGGGAAATCCGCAACTCGGCTGCCTTGGATGGCTTGAGCCCTTTTGCACGATCGATGAATTGCTTGAGACATGGAACGTCAAAGGAGGGCCTCGGGAAGAATGTCATGTTGAGTTGGTTGAGCACGGGGGTATCAATACGGGCGACCAAGTCTTCCGAGTACTCTCTCCTGCCATTAAAAAGGAGTTTGATGAGAGCGGGGAGGACAACCCGTGACTGAGGAGGTGAGCTTGGTCGGTCGGGACGAGATCGACGCGATTCGAATCCAAGTGAAAGTGATTCGAGCTTGTTGAGAGAGGACAGGCAGGCGACCATCGACGCGGGCGGAATGTACCCCAAATGGGGAATATCGTCAAGTCTGAGATCAACGAGGGCACGGGCAGACAAAATTAGGGTCCGTGCCGCCGGAAATGGAACGTTCGTCAACCAGAGTGTCCGCAGACGTGGGGCGGATCCACCCAAGAACGAATCGGGAAGGACAGGCCCACAGGTCCAAAACCGCATCTCTGTCAGCTCTGGGAATTGCACCTGCAATGCCGTTCCGGCGAGTCGTTCCCCTTGTGGACTGGGAACATACTTGAGGTTTATGGACCGCACACGATCACGATGCTCCAGTGCGGCAACGATGCTGTCTAGCAAGGTTTCTGATTTTTCCCCCAAAAAGCCCTTGATATTTATAGGCAATGCTGGCCAGATATCCAGCATGTCCCTCACTGGTCTGCCTTTTGTGCAGAGAAGTCGTAGATCGAGGCGGCGCGGTGATGCAAACACGACGTGTCGCCACCTTTGGCACACGTGCACCAGCGTATGCCATTCATCGACGTTTCGACGCCAGTCTAAGTTCTTGTTGTCCAGATAGAAATCAAATATATCTAGGAGAACATCATCTGGGATCGCTTGGCCTTCACCGCAGCAGTGAGCAGCCATTGCAAACAACGTTTGTACAGAAGACCTACATAAACCTCGCGGCCCATTGAACTCTTCCTCGCGATGTATTGAATGTTCCCCCATCTGCAAGACTTCGGAGGGACAATGAGCTAGTAGGGTGGCACCGGGGAGTGCACCTTGGACGGTGATATTGGCCGTGACTGGACTCTGGACAGATTTTCGGGCATGGCTGTGAAAATTTATTTCGGCAATGTGGCCTGTGACTTTTCTCGGACGCACTTGTGAGAGCTCATTTGTGTGTGAGGGTGTTGTGCTGTATGGATGATGGTGGTGTGTTATCGAGCAGCGGCCAAGCGGCCCGGACAGCTCCCGCGCATGGACATCCCCGAGCTGCGAGCCGAACGCTTCGCACCCGCACTGAAACAAGAGGGACGGTCACGACGGGACTATAATGACTGATGACAAAAGAGCTCGAAGCCAACAAGCGCACAGCCGAAGACCTCGACGTCGGGAACGCGTCCATACAATACAACAATTTATGATGGATCGTGGTACACAATAGAGCGAGCCGTCGCGACTTGTTCTCGGTTGCCAGTTGCCAGCGTTATACAAGGACCGATAAACCTGGACCCACGATGGTCTACAAGACCAGCAGGCATACTGTATGTATATAATAAACTCTGGATTACCTCCGAGATGACCAGAAACTCACCTCTTTGACCACCTCCTGCTGCCCGCAATACTGTATGTCTATTCCAACCAGTCAACTTATTCCCAGCCCCGAGGGTTCTTCATCCTCCGGGATCCTAGGTATGACCTACAACCCTCCGCCCACCTCGCGACATGCATCATTCGGCGCTGGTAGCTGACATTCTCTATTTCAGCCCCACAAGGCAATCCGGTGGATGAGGCGAATGAGCCTATTTGGGGAGCATCCGCATCCGAATCCGAATCCTCATTTACCGACTCCTCGAGCACACTGTTCTCTTTATACCTATCGCATGCGACCAAACATGACATGGATCAGACTGGCAGTTGGATAGCGGGTGCAGATGGGGTACTCGTTTTTGTGCGCAAGTTCCTGGCATTTTATTTTATAAATGGGCTGACACGAAAAACAAAACCTTTGCTTTGGCAGACCGGACTATTCGCCGCTGCACTCGCCACCTTTGTGATCGATAGCTATAAGTCATTGCTGCCTGACTCGGCGAGCAATACCGTCGTCCTCCTCGCTCAAATATCTCGGCAACTCGACGGCCTCTCGAATGGGACTCATGTTACGATCGATACCTCTTCCCTTTCCCTCCCCCTGTCCAACCCGCGACCACCAACATCTGCCATCTTGGTAAATGTGCTATGGTTTTTGAGCCTCGTCATAGCCCTCTTCTGCGCTCTGCTTGCAACACTCCAGCAACGCTGGGCCCGCCGATACCTCCTTCTTACCCAACCTCAGGTCGCGATTCATAAACGTGCCCGCATCCGCTCCTTCTTCGCCGAAGGTGTAGCTCGCTTCCATGTACCCATCGTTGTGGAGGCCATCCCTGCCCTCCTTCATGTCTCGGTTTTCTTGTTCTTAGCCGGCCTCGTTATTTCCCTCTTCAACATCCACCACACGCTTGCATACGTCATCCTCACCGCCACCAGCGCTTGCGCTGTCGTATATGCCATCATCACCGTGATGCCAGCCATCTATCATGATAGTCCATACACGTCCCCGCTCTCTGCACCCGCTTGGTATATCTCTCGAAAAGCAACCGCGGCATTGCTAAACGTCCTTGATCGCGTCGTGACTTTCCTCTGGGGATATTCAAATGTCGCCAAGGGGTCCGCGACACCGCTACGCAAGAAAGTCGTGGAATATAATAAACTTTCCCGAGATATGACCGGCACTGCTAACGACGTGGCCTTGAAACTGGACGGGAACATTGATGCTCGAGCCCTGGGATGGACGCTCGACAAATTGGACGAGGAAGGTGAATTGCTGCAGTTCGCGGCCGGCATTCCCGGGTTTTCCCGTTCCACCGAGGTTAAAGATGCTGCGACGATCCTCAAGAACGCACCAAAGAAAAGCGACCTCCATCCCAGCCATGGTCTCTATCGCCACATCGCACTCTTGCTCATCCGTGCCGCAAAACCTGGGCTACTATCGGACTCCAAGCAGCTTCCAAAGGCAGTACGGCAACAGCGCACATCGATCTGCCTGGAGGCCCTGTACTTCCTCCCACTTGCCATGGAAAAGATCCTGGGACGCATGGCCCACCACGAAAAAGAAAATGCCAAAAAAGTCGTGGCTGCCTTCTCGCCGATATTCCAATCATTGGAGTCTTGGCACGTGGCAGAACGATTGTCCGTGCGCCGTCGTGGAATTCATATTCATCCAGATGTGACCATCGGAGCGCAATGCGTCGCCGCTGTGATCGCATCTCGACTGCCGGCATCGGATGATACACAAAAGATGCTCATGCAACAACTGAAGATCAAAGACGAAAATACATTGCTTGATTACATGCAGCCCGTCGACAGCATCCTCCTAAAAAATCTCAATCATTTCTTAGAAAACACGGCTCTCAAGTCCCTCGAGCTCGACAACATCGATATCATCATCTCCACCATACACTTAATCAAGGGACTCGCGTTGGATCGCGCTAAGCCGGAGCTGTGCAACCAGTTTTCGGAGCTGCGGGACAGGATCGAATCTCATGCGGAGAGAGGATTGGACTCGTCGGATGTTGATAAGGAAATTAAGGTAAAGAGAAATGCGCAGGACATGCTTGATGAGCTCGCCGATCTCAAGCCCTACGGTACCAGTACTATTACCTCCCCGGTTTCTATTCATTTCCCGAGTCCCCAGGCGTCCATACTGCAACATTCACGTCAGCTTTCAAGTGTTGCTGACGATACATCCATCTCAGTGCCCTCTCCATCGTCTCCTTCGACACCATACAACAATGCGTACCCCTTGATTTCCATGGTTTAATCGCACTTAGGTCACGTAGATCGTCTATCATGATGTCAAGTCTCGCATACTATTCTATTTATTTTTGAGAGATGTACCTGCACTGGCATCGGGAAAGCTAACTATGATTTCATTGTTAGTGAACCCCGTGGATTGTGCGATATTAGTGTGTTGTTCGATTCCATGGGATAACAAACCACCTCTTCTTGTTCTACACCCTTGACGATATCGCTAATGACGGATCGTGAACACGGTGAAAATAGACATTCTCAATCGCTTGGTTCGAATGTGCGTCGATCACGAGCATGAATAGGGACGCTGAAAAGAGCTTTGATCGCTGCCAGTGCGCGCGATATCCCGTCATCGTCATCGTCACCGTCACCTCTGACCTCACACTGCGTTCCCGGCTGTGGCTACACACACTCGCTGAGCAAACGACTCTTGTCCCTGCAAACGCCCCCTATTATTCTCAGCGGAGGGGCTTCGAAGGGTGAGTCAAGTGTAACTGAACCACATCGAAAAAGTATTCGTGGCGTCGACTCGGACGCGCACAGTCAAGCGCCACTCGCGACTAGTACTCTCAATGAAGCCAGACGCGAGAGTTGTAGTTCAATTCGACGAAAATGAAATAAAGTAAGCGTCGGTTACTACATCTCTGGATACAATGGTAGCTGGCACATCACAAAGCACAGATAACAATAGGCTGAGCATTTGGGTAGGCTAATTTGAGGATACGTAGGGTCAAAGTAGAGTACCTTACACATGTCCAGCTGTATTCCAAAATTGTAATTGTTCAACGTAACTGAAATAAGGATCATAGTCAAGTTTTAGTAGTAAAGGTGATGGATGCATCAAGCGATACAAAACATATGTAAATGACGACAGTGAGCCATAAAAGAAGATAAGTACTGAGATCTGAGAGCGTGTCTGGGATGTAAAACGGACAGTACCAACAAATCACCGGGCCACTTTCTGCATTTCCTCCAAATAATGGACTGCTACAGGTTGACCGGAGAGCCGTCGTGCATCAACAAATGGCTGTATAGCTTCCTGTATAGATGTAGATTTTGCGGATCCCTCCAAGAGGAGATCACGTAGGTTGGGCAACACTTCCGCGATCCTCGACCCAATGAGATCCTGCAGTACAAATGGAATGAGCAGCACGAAATTCTTGTGTGCGCAGAGGCTCTGGGTAGCGGGAAATAGCCGGAAAATTTCGAGGAATTGGTTGGACATCGTGACACCTTCCGTCATCAGACCGTCACCGATAAAGTGGAGGTCGAGTCGTTCGACAAAAGAGAACAAATGCGAAACCTGGCCGCATAGCAGGGCCAATGACGAAACCTCCCAGTCAAGCCTCGTGCACCTGACTCCCAATATGAAACTACTAGTATGTGGCTGTTGCAAGTCGAGGAGGATGGAGCGTGAGGAAATCCGCAACTCGGCTGCCTTGGACGGCTCGAGCCCGTTTGTGCGGCCGATGAATTCCTTGAGATCTCGAACGTCAAAGGCGGAGTCTGGCATGAATGTCATGTGGAGTCGGTTGAGTACGGGGGTATCGATTTGGGCGACAAAGTCTTCCGAGTACTCGCAAGTGCCTTGGAAGGCGAATCTGATGAGAGCGGGGAGGACAACGCGTGGCTGAGGTGGACTTGGTCGGTCAGGGAGAGAGCGACGCGTTCGGAATCCAAGTGAAAGTGATTCGAGCTTGTTCAGAGAGGACAAGCAGGCGACCATCGAGGTGGGTGGAATGTGCCCAGAAACAATATTGTCGTCGAGTCTGAGATCAACAAGGTCACGGGCGGACAAAATTAGGGTCCGTACTGCCGGCAATGCGACGCTCGTCAGCCGGAGTGTCCGCAGACGAGGGGCGGATCCACCCAAGAACGATTTGGAAACGACAAGCGCATCATAACAAAACCGCAGTTCTGTCAGCTCTGGGAATCGCACGTGCATCGCCTTGAGGAGTGGTGGTGGACAGAGAACGTGGATGAGGTTGATGGACCGCACACGATCAGGATGCTCGAGTGCGGCAGCGATGTTGTCCAGCCCCGATTCCCGGCATTCCCCCCAAGCATTCTCAATATGTATGGGTAAGGCTGGCCAGATATCCAGCATGGCCCTCACTGGCCTGTCGTTTCTGCAGAGAAGTCGTAGATCGAGGCGGCGCGGTGATGCAAACACGACGTTTCGCCACCTTCGGCACACGTGTACCAGTGTATGCCACTGATCGAGGTTTTGGCCGGCCAAATAGGAATCAAATGTCTCTAGGAGAACATCATCCGGGAGCTTGTCGATCGTTGCCTGGCCTACACCGCAGCAGTCAGCAGCCGTCGCAAACGTTTGAACAGAAGACCTACATAAACCTCGCGGCCCATTGAACTCTTCCTGGCGATCTATCGAATGTTCCCCCGTCCGCAAGACTTCGGAGGGACCATCAGTTGGGGTGGCACCGAGAAGTGCAACTTGGGCGGCTATATTGGCCGTGACTGGACTCTGAACAGATTTTCGTGTATGGCTGTGTGAAAAGTTATTCCGGCAATGTGGCCGTGAGTTTTCCCGGACGCACTTGTGAGAGCTCATTTGTGTGTGAGGGTGCTGTGCTGGATGATGGCGGTGTGTCATCGAGCAGGAGCGGCCAAGCGGCAAGTGTAGCCTTTGAAGTGTAGCCTTTGCACTAGCCGCCCCTGTTCATTACGTTCATTCTCAGGCTCAGAGATCTGAGATCTGGAGTTCCCACACATCAGCAAAATATGAAAATAAAATTCCGGGTTTCCGCTGGTTTTCACTCGTTTCCAAGTTTCTGGAAACTGGAAACTTGGAAACCCGGAAACTTAGACTGACAAGGGCAAAGTATGAAATAGAAACCCTTTTTAAAATGAAAAAAAAAAGGTTTAATCAGCACCTTACAACTTGTACATAGAGTTTCCGGAAAATGGGACATAAGTTCCGTATGTCCAGATTTACGGGTTTCCAGTGGTTTTTCATGGTTGCTCAACTTGAGCCAACTACCAGATTTCAAATTTCATGTTTACTGATGCAGGCGTCCATACAACAGCATTCACATGAGCATCCAGATACCGACGACAATACATCATCCCAGTGCCCTCCCCATCGTCTCCTTTGACACCATGCAACGATGCATACCCCTTAATTTCGCTAGATTAATTGCACCTAGGATGTGTAAGTAGATCATCTATGGTCAAGTCTCACATTCCGAGTCTATTCTGCTTATTTTTAAGACCCAGTCGGAACCACTGGCAGCACGTGGAACGAGACGGCATGCATGGTAGCTCGTATTAGGATTAACGTCACGGTGGGATCATGAACTGGTCAAGACATTCTCGTTCTTCCATTTTCTTTAGTAGATACAAGAAAGGGTTATACACTAAGTGTGTTGTGTTATCACAAAGGCAGCGAATAAAGGAAGATGTCAGTAAGGAACAGTGTCCGGGATTAACCAGTAAGAGAGGATCCAAGAATAATTGAAGTTTGAACAGGTGCTCTGATGTGTCGAATAGAACCCATTCCGCGGGCAACACTGGCACAAGTGCCCGCATTACAATGGGATGAAAAACGGACGACACAAACAAATCACCAAACTTTCTGCCTTTCCTCCAAATAATGGATTGTTACGGCTTGACCGGAGAGCCGTCGTGCGTCGACAAACGGCTGTATAACTTCCTGTATCGATCCAGATCTCGCAGATCTCTCGAAAAAAATATCACGTAGGTTGGGTAACAGTTCTGTCGCCCTCTCCCCAATGAGTTCCTGCAGCGCAGATGCGATGAACGGCCCTAAGCCCTTGGCCACATGGAGACTCCGGGTAGCGGTAAATAGCCGGAAAATCTCGAGGAATTGGATGGACACCATAGTGAAATTCCTTGGCGGAGGGGCTGGTGGGAGGACAAGTCGTTCGACAAGAGAGAATAAATGCGAAATCTGGCCGCATAGCAGGGCCAATGTAGGAACCCTCCAATCAAACCTGTCGCACCTGACTCCCATTGATGAACTAAGTGGCTGTTGCAAGTCGAGGTGGATGGACAATGAGGAAACCCGCAACTCGGCTGCCTTGGACGGCTTGAGCCCTTTTGTGCGGCCGATGAATTCCTTGAGATGTCGAATGTCAAAGGCGGTCCTCGGGAAGAATGTCATGTTGAGTTGGTTGAGCACGGGGGTATCAATACGGGCGACCAAGTCTTCCGAGTACTCTCTCCTGCCTTGAAAAACGAGTTTGATGAGAGCGGGGAGGACAACACGTGACTGAGGAGGTGGACTTGGTTGGTCGGGACGAGATCGACGCGATTTGAATCCAAGTGAAAGTGATTCGAGCTTGTTGAGAGAGGACAGGCAGGCGACCATCGACGCGGGCGGAATGTACCCCGAATGGGGAATATCGTCAAGTCTGAGATCAACGAGGCCGCTGGCAGACAAAAGTAGGGTCGGTGCCGCCGGAAACGGAACTTTCGTCAGCCAGAGTGTCCGCAAACGAGGGGCGGATCCACCCAAGAACGAATCGGGAAGGACAGGCTCCCACCAGCCCGAACTCCAATACCGCAGCTCTGTCAGCTCGGGGAATCGCACCTGCATTTCCGCGGTGTGTGATTCCCCATGTGGGCCGGGAAAATGGTAGAGGCTGATGGACCGCACACGATCAGGATGCTCCAGTGCGGCAATCAAGTCGTCCAGCCCCATTTCCCACCTTTGCTCCCAAAAACCATTGACATCTATAGGCAAGGCAGGCCAGATATCCAGCATGTCCCTCACTTTTATGTTGTTTCCGCAGAGAAGTCGTAGATCGAGGCGGCGCGGTGATGCAAACACGAGGTTTCGCCACCTTCTGCACACGTGCACTAGCGTATGCCATTCATCGAAGTTTCTACGCCAGTGTATGTCTTTGTTGTCCAAATAGAAATCAAAAAATACTAGGAGAACATCGTCTGGGACCTTGTCGATGGTCGCCTGGCCTACACCGCAGCGGTCAGCACTGGCAGCCATCGCAAACGTTTACACAGAAGACCTACATAAACCCCGTGGCCCATGAAAGTCGTTCTCGTGGCGTCTCGACCTTGCTTTCCCCATCTGCGAGCCTTCGGAGGGACCATCTGTCGGGGTGGCACTGGGAAGTGCACATTGGGCGACGATATTGGGCGTGAGCCGCGTGACGGGGCTCTCGACAGATTTTCGGGTATGGCGGCTGTGTGAGTACTTAGCTATTTTCTCAATATGGCCAGTGGCCCTTCCTGGACGCACATGTGAGAGTTCATTTGTGTGCGAGGGCGCTGTGCTGGATGATGGCGATGTGTTATCGAGCAGTGACTAGTCTGCCTCCTAACCTCTGTTCATTAACGTTCATTCTCCGGCCCGGGCGTCCGTCCTTTGCAGCCGTCATGTCAGCATTCCAGATATTGCCTCCGTCGTCTCCTCCTTCAACACCTGATGTTGGGAAAAGATGGAAAATGTTCCGTTCCATATGGCACCTCTTCTTGTTCTATACCCTTTACGCCAATGACGGAGTCTGCCGCGCCGTGAACACGGTGAAGTAGCCATTCTCAATCGCTTGGTTCAAATGTGCGTCGATCACGAGCATGAAGAGCTTTGATCGCTGCGCGATATCCCGCCCTCGTCATCGTCGCCTCTGGCCTCACACTGCGTTCCTAGCTGTGACTACACTCGCTGAGCAAACGGCAATCATCCCGCAAACGCCCCCGATTATCCTCAGCAGAGGGGCTTCGTCGCTTCGACTCTGAGTACTCGCTCCTGCCATTAAAAGCGAGTCTGATGAGAGCAGGGAGGACAACGCGTGACTGAGGAGGTGGACTTGGTTGGTCAGGGCAAGACCGAAACGATCGGAATCCAAGCGAAAGTGATTCGAGCTTGTTCAGAGAGGACAAGCAGGTGACCATCGAGGTGGGTGGAATGTACCCGAATGGGGAATACTGTCAAGTCTGAGATCAACGAGGTCACGGGCAGACAAAATTAGGGTCCGTGCAGCCGGAAATGCAACGTTCATCAGCTGGAGTGTCTGCAGACGAGGGGCAGATCCACCCAAGAACGAATCGGGCAGGACAGGTACATAGTCCCAAAGCTGCAGTTCTGTCAGCTCCGGGAATCGTACCTGCATCGCCGCGACGAGTGGTTCCCTTTGTGGACTGGGAACTTGGGTGAGGGCTGATGCATTGATGGACCGCACACGAGCAGGATGCTCGAGCGCAGCAATAAAGTTGTCCAGCCCCGTTTCCCACCTTCCTGCCGAAACATCCTTAACATTTATAGGTAAGGCCGGCCAGATATCCAGCATGGCCCTCACTGGTCTGTCGTTTCTGCAGAGAAGTCGTAGATCGAGGCGGCGTGGTGACTCGGATGCAAGCACGACGTTTCGCCACCTTCGGCACACGTGCACCAGTATATGCCACTGATCGAGGTTGTTGTCGGCCAAATAGAAGTCAAATGTCTCCAGGAGAACATCATCTGGGAGCTTGTCGATCGTCGCCTCAGCTGGGCCTGGCCTAAACCGCAGTAGTAAGCAGCCATTGCAAACGTTTGCACAGAAGACCTACATAAACTTCGCGGTCCATTGAACTCCTCCGGGAAATGTATCGAATGTTTCCCTGTCTGCAAGCCCTCGGAGGGACCATCGGTTGGGGTGGCGGGAAGTGCACCTGACTGCGAGACGATTATATTAGCCGGGACTGGACTCTGGAGAGATTTTTGGTTATGGCTTGTGTGAAAAGAAAGTTATTTCGGAAACTAAATGTGGTGTGACTTTTCTCGGAGACTCGGACGTACTTGTGAGAGCTCATTTGTGTGTGAGGGGTGCTGTGCTGGATGATGGCGGTGTGCTGTCGAGCAGCGGCCAAGTGGCCGGACAGCTCGGCCCTTGCACTAGCCTTTTAACTGGCCTAAGTTACATGTAGTCTTTCTCCCCGCCTGTTCATTACGTTCATTCTCCGAGCTCCAGGCGTCCATGCAGTAGCGTCCATATCAGCATCCAGATCTTATTGATGAGATACATCCATCCAAGTGCCCTCTCCATCGTCTCCTTTGATGCCATACAACGATGCATACCCCTCAATGTCGATGGTTTAGTTGCACCTAGGCCGTGTAGGTAGATCATCCATGTCAAGTCTCACATTCTATTCTGTTTATTGTTAAGACTCAGTCGGAACCAGCACGTGAGACTGACGAGACGGCATGGTAGCTCATATTAGAGTTTGGTCAAGAACTGGTCAACAGGTCAAGACATTCTTTTTCTTCCATTTTCTTTAGTAAATACAGGAAAGGGTCATACACTAAGTGTGTGCTATTATAAAGGCAGCGAAAAAGGAAAATATCAGTAAGGAATAGTGTCCGGGGTTGACCAGTAAGAGAGGATCCAAGAATGTAATTTTGAAGACAGGTGCTCTAATGTGTCGAATAGAGCCCATTCCGCGGGCAACACAAGTGCCCACACTACAATGGGATGAAAACCGGACGACACAAACAAATCACCCAACTTTCTGCCTTTCCTCCAAATAATGGATGGTTACGCGGTTACGGGTTGACCGGAGAGCCGTCGTGAGTCGACAAACGGCTGTATAACTTCCTGTATCGATCCAGATTCCGCAGATCTCTCCAAGAAAATATCACGTAGGTTAGGTAATACTTCCGTCGCCCTCTCCCCAATGAGTTTCTGCAGTGCAGATGCGATGAGCGGCCCTAAGTTCTCAGGCACATAGAGACTCCGGGTAGCGGTAAATAGCCGGAAAAGTTCGAGGAATTGGATGGACACCATGGTGTCATCCCATGGCGGACTGGCTGGTGGGAGGTCAAGTCGTTCGACAAGAGAGAACAAATGCGAAACCTGGCCGCATAGCAGGGCCAATGAATAAACCTGCCAATTCCAACTGTCGCGCCTGACTCCCATTGATGAACTTGATGAACTATGTGGCTCTTGCAAGTCGAGGTGGATAGACAATGGGGTCTTTAATGAGGAAAACCGAAACTCGGCTGCCTTGGACGGCTTGAGCTCTTTTCCGCGGCCGATGAATTCCTTGAGATGTCGAAGGTCAAAAATGGGGTTCCGGAAGAATGTCATGTGCAGTTGGTTGAGCACGGGGGTATCAATATGGGCGACCAAGTCTTCCGAGTACTCGCTCATGCCATCAAAAACGAGTCTGATGAGAGCGGGAATGACAACGCGTGACTGAGGAGGTGGACTTGGTTGGTCGGGACGAGATCGAGGCGATAAGAACCCAAGCAAGAGTGATTCGAGCTTGTTGAGAGAGGACAGGCAAGCGACCATCGAGGTGGGTGGAATGTACCCCGAATGGGGGATTCTGTCAAGTCTGAGATGAACGAGGCCGCTGGCAGACAAAAGTAGGTTCGGTGCTGCCGGAAACGGAGCGTCCCTCAGCCAGAGTGTCCGCAGACGAGGGGCGGATCCACCCAAGAACGAATCGGGAAGGAAATGCTCCCCAAGGCCCCAACCCGAAAACCGCAGCTCTGTCAGCTCTGGGAATCGCGCCTGCATTGCCGTGGGGTGTAGTCCTTCTTGTGGACCGGGAGCATAGATGAGGTTTATGGTCCGCACACGATCATGATGGTCGAGTGCGGCAACGATGTTGTCCATCCCCGTTCCCCACCTTTTCCCCAAAACACCCTCGATATTTATAGGTAAGACTGGCCAGATACCCAGCATGGTCACTCGTCTGGTATTTTTACAGAGAAGTCGTAGATCGAGGCGGCGGTGATGCAAACACGACGTTTCGCCACTTTTTGCACACGTGCACCAGCGTATGCCATTCATCGACGCTTCGATCCCAGTCTCGAGGCCAGACTATGTTTTTTTTGTCCAAATAGAAATCAAAAATCTCTATGAGAACATCATCTGGGAGCTTGTCGATCGTCGCCTGGCCTAGACCGCAACAGTCAGCAGCCATCGCAAACGTTTGCACAGAAGACCTACATAAACCTCGCGGTCCATTAAACTCTTCCTGCCAATGTTCCCCCATCTGCAAGCCTTCGGAGGGACCATCAGTTGGGGTGGCACCGGGAAGTGTACCTTGGACGGTGATATTGGCCGTGACTGGACTCCGGAGAGATTTTCGTGCATGGCTGTGTGAAAAGTTATTTCGGAAATGTGGCCTGTGACTTTTCTCGGACGCACTTGTGAGAGCCCATTGGTATGTGAGGGCATGTGGGGGCTGGATGCTGGATGATGTTGATGTGTTAGCGAGCAGTGGCAGCGGCACTGTCTCCCTCTCCTCGGCACCTGCCACCTGTTCATTTACGTTCATTCTCCGGCGTCCGTTCAAAGTTACAGTACAGCGGCATGCTGTCAACATTCAGATATTCATATGATACATCATCCCAGTGCTTTCTCCATCGTCTCCTTCAACGCCATACAACGATGCATTGATGGCTTAGTCGCATTTAGGCTGTGTAGATTGTCTATGTCAAGTCTCGTATTCTATCTGTTTATTTTTGAGCGACCCAGATTAGTCATCACGTGAGACGACATGGTCACTGGTAACTCGGATTGGCAAGGTCGAGAACTGGTCAAGACATTCTTTTTTCTTCCCCTCTTCTTACAGGAAAGGGTACAGTATGTACCAAGTGTGCTGTACAATTACAAAGGCAACGAATAAAGGAAAGTGTCAGTAAGGAATAGTGTCCGGGGTTAACCAGTAAGTTAAGGGAGGATCCAAGAGGTATAAACGGGACGGTATCACAGGTACTCTGATGTTGAAGAGTGTCCATTCCGAGGGCAACACGAGTTCCCGCATTACAATGGGGATGAAAAAAGGGGGGCACCAACAAATCACCGACCCACTTTCTGCCTTTCCTCCAGATAATGGACTGCTACGGGTTGACCGGCGAGCCGTCGTGCGTCGACGAACGGCTGTATAGCTTCCTGTATCGATCCAGATTCCGCAGATCTCTCCAAGAAAATATCGCGTAGGTTGGGTAACACTTCTGTCCCCCTCTCCCCAATGAGTTCCTGCAGCGCAGACGCAATGAATGGCGGAAAATAGCCGGAAAATTTCGAGGAATTGGGTGGACGCCATGACGCCATTCCCTGGCGCACTCTTTGGTGTGACTGGGAGGTCAAGTCGTTCGACAAAAGAGAACAAATGCGAAACCTGGCCGCATAGCAGGGCTAATGAAGAAACCTGCCACTCAATCTCGTCGCACTTGACTCCCATTGATGAACTACGTGGCTCTTGCAAGTCGAGGTGGATGGAGGATGAGGAAACCCGCAACTCGGCTGCCTTGGATGGCTTGAGCCCTTTTGAACGACCGATGAATTCCTTGAGATGTCGAACGTCAAAGATGGGGTTCGGGATGAATGTCATGTCGAGTCGGTTGAGCATGGGGGTATCAATATGGGCGACCAAGTCCTCCGAGTACTCGCTCATGCCATAAAAAACGAGTCTGATGAGAGCGGGGAGGACAACGCGTGACTGAGGAGGTGGACTTGGTTGATCAGGGCGAGATTGACGCGATTGGAATCGAAGCGACAATGATTCGAGCTTGTTCAGAGAGGACAAGCAGGCGACCATCGAGGTGGGTGGAATGTACCCCAAATGGGGAATAGCATCGAGCTTCAGATCAACGAGGTCGCTGGCAGACAAAAGTAGGTTTAGTGTTGCCGGAAATGTAACGTTCGTCAGCCAGAGTGTCCGCAGACGAGGGGCGGATCCACCCAAGAACGAATCGGGAAGGACAGGCTCCCAACGGCCCCAACTCCAAAACCGCAGATTTGTCAGCTCTGGGAATCGCACCTGCATTGCCGCGGTGAGTAGTTCCCCTGTGGACAGGGAACATGGAAGAGCCCGATGGACCGCACACGATCAGGATGCTCGAGTGCGGCAACGATGTTGTCCAGCCCCGTTTCCCACCTTTTCCTCCAAATACCCTCAATATGTATGGGTAAGGCTGGCCAGATATCCAGCATGGCCCTCACTGGTCTGGTATTTTTACAGAGAAGTCGTAGATCGAGGCGGCGCGGTGATGCAAACACGACGTTTCGCCACTTTTTGCACACGTGCACTAGCGTATGCCATTTATCGACGTTTCGACGCTCATGTAAGTTTTTGTTGTCCAAATAGAAATCAAAAATCTCTAGGAGAACATCATCTGGGAGCTTGTCGATCGTCGCTTGGCCTACACCGCAGCAGTGAGTAGCCATTGCAAATGTTTGCACAGAAGACATACATAAACCTCGCGGTCCATTGAACTCTTCCTGCCAATGTTCCCCCATCTGCAAGCCTTCGGAGGGACCACCAGTTGGGGTGGCACCGGGAAGTGTACCTTGGACGGTGATATTGGCCGTGACTGGACTCTGGAGAGATTTTCGTGAATGACTGTGTGAAAAGTTATTTCGGCAATGTGGCCTGTGACTTTTTCTCGGGCGCACTTGTGAGAGCTCATTTGTGTGTGGTGGAGGGTGCTGTGCTGGATGATGGCGGTGGCGGTGGCAGCGGCCTCGCGGCCCGGACGCTGCACGCCCTTCCAAGCACGCATCGTCGGAGCATGACCAAGTAGGGATGCTAATGTCCTTCTGGTGATGTTCCAACCGCTTTTTTCCCAACCGCGAGCCTTTGGAGGGACCACAAGTCGAGGTGGCACTGGGGAGTGTGGCTTGGGCGACGACATTGGCCGTGACTGGACGCTGGACAGATTTTCGGGCATGGCGGCTGTGTGAAGGCTTAGTTGTTACCACAACGTGGCCAGTGACCTTTCCTGGACGCATTTGCGAGAGCTCATTGGTGTGTAAGGGTGCTGTGCTAGGGACGGCGATGGTGTTATGGAGCAGCGGACTGCTCTGCCTCTCCACGGCACCTGCAATGTATGTCGCCCGATACAGTTATGTATTAGATGGCGGGGATCTCGAACTAGCACGGGATGAATTGGAGACAGTTGCGGGGAGCGACTCTGAGCAGCAAGAGAGTAAAGGGGGCGACAAGGAGGAACGAGCGAGGGAGCAGAGCGGAGGGAAGCCCCTGTTCATTAACGCGTTTATTAACGTTCATTCTCCGGCTTCAGACAGATACAGTATTGCCGCCAACCACGATACATCCATGCCCTTCAAGAATTGGTCGAGAAATTGTACTTTCCTTATTCGCTGCCTTTGTAATAGCACAGCACACTTAGTACACCCTTTCCTGTATCTACTAGAGGGGAAGAAAGTATCAGTGTCCGGGGTTAACCAGTACTAGTAAGGGAGATCTAAGAATGGATGTATAGACAGGTGCTCTGACATACTGTATGTCGAATAGGTCCATTCCGCGGGTAACACGAGTGCCCGCATTACAATGGGATGAAAAACGGATGGCACCAACAAATCACCGACCCACTTTCTGCCTTCATTCCAAATAATGGACTGCTACGGGTTGACCGGAGAGCCGTCGTGCGTCGACAAACGGCTGTATAACTTCCTGTATCGGTCCAGATCTCGCAGATCTCTCCAAGAAAACATCGCGTAGGTTGGGTAACACTTCCGTCGCCCCCTCCCCAATGAGTTCCTGCAGCACAGATGCAATGATCGGCCCAGAGCTCTCGGGTACATACAGACTCCAGTTAGCGATAACTAGCCTGAAAATTTCGAGAGATTGGGTGGACATCATGAGGTCAATCTCATCGCACTTGACTCCCATTGATGAACTACGTGGCTCCTGCAAGTCGAGGTGGATGGAGGATGAGGAAACCCGCAACTCGGCTGCCTTGGATGGCTTGAGCCCTTTTGCACGACCGATGAATTCCTTGAGATGTCGAACGTCTAAGATGGGGGTCCGGAAGAATGTCATGTCGAGTTGGTTGAGCACGGGGGTATCAATATGGGCGACCAAGTCTTCCGAGTACTCGCTCCTGCCTTCAAAGTTAAGCTTGATGAGAGCGGGGAGGACAACGCGTGACTGAGGAGGTGGACTTGGTCGGTCGGGGCGAGATTGAGGCGATGCGAATCTAAGCGAGAGTAATTTGAGCTTGTTGAGAGAGGACAGGCAGGCGACCATCGAGGACGGTGGAATGTACCCCGAAAGGGGAATACTGTCAAGTCTGAGATCAACGAGGTCACGGGCAGACAAAATTAGGTTTGGTGCTGCCGGAAACGGAACCTTCGTCAGCCAGAGACTTCGCAGACGAGGGGCGGATCCACCCAAGAACGAATCGGGAAGGACAAGCCCCCGAGGGTTCCAAATAGAAAACCACAGCTCCGTCAGCTCTGGGAATCGCATCTGCATTGCCGCGGAGAGTCGTTCCCCTCGTGGACCGGGAACTCGGAAGAGCCGGATTGACCGCACACGATCAGGATGCTCGAGTGCGGAAGCGATGTTGTCCAGCCATGCTTCCCACCCTTCGTCCCAAAAACACTCGATATTTATAAACAAGGCTGGCCATATATCCAGCATGGCCCTCGCTGGTCTGTCTTTTCTGCAAAGAAGTCGTAGATCGAGGCGGCGCGGTGATGCAAACACGAGGTTTCGCCACCTTCTGCACACGTGCACTAGCGTATGCCATTTATCGACGTTTCTTCGACCCCCGTGTAAGTTTTCGCGGACCAGATAAAAATCAAAAATCTCTAGGAGAACATCATCGGGGAGCCTGTCGGTCGTCGCCTGGCCTACACCGCAGCAGTCAGCAGCCATTGCAGACGTTTGCACAGAAGACCTACATGAGCCTCGCGGTCCATCGAACTCTTCCTGGCGGTGTGTCGAATGTTCTCCCATCCGCAAGCCTCCGGAAGGACCGTCAGTTTGAGGGGCAGCACAGGGAAGTACTACATCTTGTGCGATGATAGTGGCCGGGAAGGTGGCTGGACTCTGAACAGGTTTTCGGGTATGGCTAAGCAAAGACTTAGTTATTTCAACTATTTTGGCCAGTGATTTTTCCCGCACGCACTTGTGAGAGCTCATTTGTGTGTGAGGGCGCTGTGCTGGTGAGCGATGAGTGGGCGATTATGGTTATGGAGCAGCGGCCAAGCGGCCCGGACGCCCACCCGCGTATTCCGAGTGCGTCATTCGAGTCATCTCTGCGTCGCCCGTCGCTGCGCCCGTGTCTGCGTCGGCGCCTCCCCCCGAGTCCCCAGGCATCCATACAGCATACAGCAGCACTACAGCAGCCTTCGTGTCAGCATATTCAAATATTACCACCATACAATCCATCCCAATGAGGCCTTTCCATAGTCATAGTCTCCTTCAACGCCATTTAGCGGTGCATAGCCCTTAATGTCGATGGCTTAATCGTACTTAGGCTGTGTAGATTGTCTATGTCGAGTCTCGCATTCCATTCTGTATATTTTCGAGACTCAGGTCAGAACCAGCACACGCGAGATGACATGGCGTGGGGTCAGGAACTGGTCAAGACATTCTTTTTCTTCATTTTTCTCAGTAGATACAGGAAAGGGTTATACACTACTAGTAAGTGTGCTATGCTATTACAAACATAGCGAATAGAGGAATGTGCCAGTAAGGAATAGTGTCCGGGTAACCAGTAAGAGAGGATCCAAGAATTAAATAGTATCACAGATGCTCTGATGTGTTGTGTGAATAGAGTCCATTCCGCGGGCAATACGAGTGCCCGCATTACAATTAATGGGAGGAAAGACGGACGGCACCACTGCAACAAATCACCGACCGACTTTCTACCATTCCTCCAAATTATGGACTGCTACAGGCCGACCGGAGAGCCGTCGTGCGTCGACAAACGGCTGTATAACTTCCTGTATCGATCCAGATTCCGCAGATCTCTGCAAAAAAATTTCGCGTAGGTCGGGTAACACTTCCGTCGCCCTCTCCCCAATGAGTTCCTGCAGCACAGATGCAATGATCCGCCCTAAGCTCTTGGGTACATAGAGACTCCGGGTAGCGGTGAGTAGCCTGAAGATTTGGAGGAATTGGGTGGACACCATGACGCCATTCCCTGGCGGACTCTCTGGTGGGAGGTCAAGTCGTTCGACAAGAGAGAACAAATGGGAAACCTGGCCGCATAGCAGGGCTAATGAAGAGACCTGCCAATCAATCTCGTCGCACTTGACTCCCATTGATGAACTACGTGGCTCTTGCAAGTCGAGGTGGATGGAGGATGAGGAAACCCGCAACTCGGCTGCCTTGGATGGCTTGAGCCCTTTTGCACGACCGATGAATTCCTTGAGATGTCGAACGTCTAAGATGGGGCTCGGGAAAAATGTCATGTCGAGTCGGTTGAGCATGGGGGTATCAATATGGGCAACCAACTCTTCCGAGTACTTGCTCATGCCTTGGAAGGCGAGGCTTGTGAGAGCGGGGAGGACAACGCGTGACTGACGAGGTGGACGTGGTTGGTCAGGGCAAGATAGACGCGATCGGAATTCCAGCGAAAGTGATTTGAGCTTGTTGAGAGAGGACAGGCAGGCGACCATCGAGGTGGGTGGAATGTACCCCGAATGGGGAACTATGTCAAGTCTGAGATCAACGAGGTCGCTGGCAGACAAAAGTAGGTTCGGTAATGCCGGAAACGGAGCGTTCGTCAGCCAGAGTGTTCGCAGACGAGGGGCGGAACCACCCAAGAACGAATTGGGAAGGACAGGCCCCTCAAGGTCCCAACCCCACAACCACAACTCTGTCAGCTCTGGGAATCGCACCTGCATTGCGGCAGTGAGTAGTTCCCTTTGTGGAGAAGGAACTTGGAGGAAGGTGATGAACCGCACGCGATCAGGATGCTCGAGTGCGGCAACGACGTTGTCCAGCCCTGTTTCCCACCATTCCCGAACAAAGCCCTCGATATTTATAGGCAAGGGTGGCCAGATATCCAGCATGGCCCTCACCGGTCTGGTCGTACTGCAGAGAAGACGTAGATCGAGGCGGCACGGCGATGCAAACACAACATTTCGCCACCTCCTACACACGTGCACTAGCATATGCCACTCATCGAGGTCTCGGTTTGGGCCTTTGTTGTCCAAATAGAAATCAAAAATCTCTACGAGAACATTATGTGGGAGCTTGTCGATCGTCGCCTGGCCTACACCGCAGCAGTCAGCAGCCATTGCAAACGCTTGCACAGAAGACCTACATAAACCTCGCGGTCCATTGAACTCTTCTTCCTGGCGATGCATCGAATGTTCCCCCATCTGCGAGCCTTCGGAGAGACCACCAGTTGGGGTGGCACCGGGAAGTGCGCCTTGAACGATAATATTGGCCATGACTGGACTCTGAAGAGATTGTTGGGTATGGCTGTGTGAAAAGTTATTTCGGCAATGGGGAATATGTGAAGAACGCACACACAAGTTTTCGAGAGGGAAACTCGTCTGTCTTTTCAGCCACAATACCAGACAGTTTATATACTTGGAGAGGTCTGGCGGTTATGAAAGGCGATCGATCCAAAGACTTCGAACATTGTCATGCCAACCAGAGACAACGAAACATGAGTAATCACAATAAGGATTCAAAGGGAGTAGAGAAATTAAAGGGCACAAAGGCAGAACATACGATCCGAGAAGTCTATGATCTCATTAGAATCGTGAAAGGGCCACGAGGCCAACTTGAAATAACCGAACGCGAGAGTCTTGAACAAAGCCGAAGGGTGGACAGGGTCGAGGCTATTGAACAAAGGTAGTAGGAAGCGATGAAAGGGAATCCTGAATCTATGACACATTCCCAGAGGGAAAGACGATGATGGAATTTGAGGTGTGTTGAGTCCATAGCTGAAACGCGCTGTAGGGAATGGGAATGTGAATCCAGGAGGATGGGATCCCAGAAAGAGAAGCGCGGCCCGCCAGAGGTAGAAGGGACTCGGGTCAAGACCCTCGTGGGCCTCGTCCTCCTCCTCTTTTCACAACGGGTTTCTAGGTCTTATATACAAGTAAACTACCTTGTTCGTTGTGTAATGTAATCAAAAACGCGTTCATCGCGTGTATGTACTCAATAAGGAAGATAGGAGAAGTGGGGGGCGTTGTTGATGTCGACGGCCCAAACGTCAGTCGTCTCGGGGTGGCACACGGCCCACCTTACAGCGCACTAGGGCGTTTTCGTGCGTTTTTATGAGGCAGCGGTAACGCTGACCTTATTGTTCTGGGACGTCCTTGTGTGCCCTCAGTGCTCTAGCAGCCCGCCGCTTACTTGAAGGGCGGTTGGCTCGCCGAGCCTTGGGCTTATGCTCACTTGAGGTGCCAGTGATGGGTGCTGAAGATGTGGGCTTATCGATCGTTGCCTGGTCTGCACCGCAGCGTTCTGGGACGTCCTTGTGAGTGCTCAGCGCTCTAGCCCGCTGCCTTTTTGAGGGGCGGTTTGGGGCTCGCCGAGCCTTGCGCTTACGCTCACTTGAGACGATGGGTGCTGACTCGGAATTTGAGGGCATATCAATCGTCGCCTGGCCTACACCGCAGCGGTCAGTAGCCATTGCAGAAGTTTGCACAGAAGACCTACATAGGCTCCGTGGTTCAGAAGACTCCTTCTGGTGACTTCTCAACCCTTCTTCAAGTTCCCCCATCTCCAAGCCCTTGGAGGGATCATCAGTCGAAGTGGCACTGGAAAGTGTAGCTTGGGCGACGATATCGGCCGTGACTGGACTCTGGACAGATGTTTCGATATTGCGGCTATGTGAAGACTTAGTTATTTCCACAACGTGGCCAGTGACCTTTCCTGGACGCACTCTTGAGAGCCCATTCGTGTGTGAGGGTGCTATGCTGGATGATAATGATGTGTTATCGAGCAGCGGACTGCTCTGCCTCTCCTCGGCACCTGCAATGTATGTCGCACGATACAGTTAGCGGGGATCTCGAACTAGCACGGGATTAATTGGAGACAGTTGCGGAGAGCAACTCTGAGGATGCGGACTCTGCAGCAAAGGGAGACCTGCTCAAAAGAGTAAAGGGAGCGATTGGGAGGAACGAGCGAGCGAGAAGGCCGAGCAGGAGCGGAGGGATCCTGTTCATTAAATAACGTTATGACGTTCATTCTCCGGCGTCCTTTCCTTGTCAGCCGTGTCGACACATGCCATACAACGGTGCATGACCGGATGTCCCTTAATGTCGATGGCTTAATTGCACTCAGGGTGTGTAGATCATCTATGTCAAGTCTCGCATTCTATTCTATTTCTTTTTGAGACTCAGGTCAGAACCAGCACGCGCGAGATGAGATCGATGAGACGGCATGACGTGGGGTCAGGAACTGGTCAAGACATTCTTTTTCTTCCATTTTTCTCAGTGGATACAGGAAAGGGTTATACGCTAAGTGTGCTATGCTATTACAAGGTAGCGAATATAAAGGAAAGTGTCAGTACGGAATAGTGTCCGGGGTTGACCAGTAAGAGAGGATCCAAGAATGGAAGAATTAAATGGTATCACAGATGTTCTGATGTGTCGGATAGAGTCCATTCCGTGGGCAACACGAGTGCCCGCATTACTTACAATCAGTGGGAGGAAAAACGGATGGCACCAGCAAATCACCGACCGACTTTCTACCATTCCTCCAAATAATGGGCTGCTACAGGCCGACTGGAGAGCCGTCTTGCGTCGACAAACGGCTGTATAACTTGCTGTATCGATCCAGATCTCGCAGATCTCTCCAAGAAAATATCGCGTAGGTTGGGTAACACTTCCGTCGCCCTCTCCCCAATGAGTTCCTGCAGCACAGATGCAATGATCTGCCCTATGCTCTCGGGTACATAGAGACTCCGGGTAGCGGTGACTAGCCTGAAAATTTCGAGGAATTGGGTGGACACCATGACGCCATTCCCTGGCGGGCTCTCTGGTGGGAGCCTGGGAGGTCAAGTCGTTCAACAAGAAAGAATAAATGCGAAACCTGGCCACATAGCAGGGCTAATGAAGAGACCTGCCAATCAATCTCGTCGCACTTGACTCCCATTGATGAACTACGTGGCTTTTCCAAGTCGAAGTGGATGGAGAATGAGGAAACCCGTAACTCGGCTGCCTTGGATGGCTTGAGCCCTTTGCACGACCGATGAATTCCTTGAGATGTCGAACGTCTAAGATGGGGCTCGGGAGGAATGTCATGTCGAGTCGGTTGAGCATGGGGGTATCAATATGGGCGACCAACGTTTCCGAGTACTTGCTCATGCCTTGAAAGGCGAGTCTGATGAGAGCGGGGAGGACAGCGCGTGGCTGAGGCTGAGGAGGTGGACTTGGTTGGTCCGGGCGAGATTGAGGTGACCAGAATGCAAGGGAAAGTGATTTCGAGCTCGTTTAGAGGAGTCAAGCAGGCGACCATCGACGCGGGTGGAATGTTAGCGCAACACGAGCTCGAAACGCGCACTAGGGCGGTTTCGTGCGTTTTTATGAGGCAGCGGTAACGCTGACCTTGTTGTTCTGGGACGTACTTGTGAGAGCTCAGCGCCATTGTGAGGGCTGGGTAGGACCGCTGCAGTGGGATGCCGGGCTACTGCAGGGGCCGTGAGAAACCGTTTTCGTTGTTCGGTCCGTCATCGCGTCATCTGCCGCATGAGTCCGCCGGCTATATAGCGGCATTTGAGGCACCCCTCAGTGTTTTCCCTTCTATTCCGCTCATGACGCCAATCTCTTCGGCGTGTCTCTAATCAGCAATGCCATCTCTGCTGTTTGGCCACGAGGTAATCTTCAATACCCGCTTAGACAAGTACACTAAACGTACAGGGGAAAAAATTACTACCGGTCCCCGACCAAAATCGATACTGTAACAGTAACTCTGCCGATAGTCTCATAGTTTGATGTTCAAGACCATTCCCATGCGTTTCACAAGTTTAGGAGCCGCGATCCCAGATTGATCAAAGCACTCAAACCAGTAACTTAGTCAATATCTCGCATCCTCTCGCCTCCAATTCTGTCCCTTGTGCCGCTCCTAACTCTTTTAGCGAACCCCATGGATTGTACCATATTGTGTTGTTCGGTCCCATATGACATATCGAACCACCTCTTCTCGTTCTACGCCCTTGACGATATCGCCAAAGACGGAGTCTGCCACGCCGTGAACACGGTGCAATAGCCATTCTCAATCGCTTGGTTTGAATGTGCGTCGATCGCAAGCATGGCTAGGGACCTTAAAAAGAGCTTTGATCGCTGCGCGATATCCCGTCATCGTCACCTCTGCCCCTCACACTGCCTGCCGAGCTGTGGCTAGTATGCTCACAGAGCAAACGACTCATCCCTGCAAAACGCCCCGATTATCCTCAGCGGAGGGGCTTCGAACGGTGAGCCAAGTGTAACTGAACCACATCGAAATGGGCTTCTCCCCCGTGAATTTTCCCCCCCACATGTGCGGCAGTATATATCATAAGTATATGCCCCGAGGCGATGTGCCCAAGCACATCAAAAATGTAATGGCGTCGTTCGGGGGAGATCGCTCGGGGTTTTTGCTTGCACTGCAGCAAGTGTTTAACCAGTTCACCTCCGCCAGAATCCGCGCAACTTCTTAAGGGCGGTACTGCGGTAGCTCCCCCTAATCCTTTTCACACCACCCCTAGTATGACTGCACAATCCTTGGGGGGAATAATATTCCATGTCGGAGCCAGAGTGCTACGGTCGCAAATTGACACATCGAAGTCTAACCATTGTAAGCTATCCCCAACAAATAGATACATGGACCCCCGTTTGCAAGTATCAGCGTGGGTTAAGCTTGTGACAGGTCGTAGGCATCTCCATCTAATCCATCGTATTTCTCGATTACCGACTTTCTGAGTGCAGGTTACAAATCTACTTATGGTGGGGGTTTATACGATGAAAAGCTGATCGGTATCCTATAGCAGAAAAGAATGTCGGTCATTCGGATGTGCAACGAAAGTAGGAGGACAAACAATTTCATGAGAACTCGACAGCTATGACGTGTGTTACGGTCAATCACATAGCCTCTGAAAAAAAAGGCGCCTTACCAGAGGTCGTTGCGGAAACCCGCGTGCCTTCATGTAGTTACTAGTAACGGTTCTAAGCGTCAGATTGATGACATCATGAACAAAAGCATACCGGAGGCTCTGAATGAGATGTCGGTAGGTTACATTATTATTAGACATGCACTCGACGAAAGCCTGTCGGATTGATAACACGGTTCAGGTCATGCAAATGGCAAGCCAGCTGAATGATACTCGCTGAACGAAGAGCGCCTTTACCGTTCGTCTCGCTGGCGATTTGGTGGTCTTTGCTTGCACCTATGGAGATCTACAACAACATTACCGTGACACCTCGCTTACGACCTTGGTGACAATACGTACGACGTCGGCGTAGCTCGATTTCTGGCGCAAGACCCGTAATCGGTGTGGGTGCGTAATTTCTTTGACAGCCCCTTGGGAGGAATACTGCAGATCGTCAAAAACGAAGCAAAGCAGTCTGAAACAAGAGGTTTCATACCAAATAGGGAAGATCTTGAATATGGTAAGTCAGCGTATCACGAGTATTGGAGAAGGACGAACCAAGGACAGTCCCAGAGTGACAGCTCTGAGGGCGCTTTTTCAGTGTACTGATAGATCGCCCATTGTGGACCTGACTTACATCGAAGATCGCTGTCAAGCGACACTCACGAGGAAGAGGTTGGACAAGCAGTTCATGCATGCGCTTAAAGGAGTAGGAGAGCTAGTTGGCAAGCAAATATGCGGTAGTTGGAGGCAGCGTACATCATCGACGATAACTCCAGCTGTGTGTTCATTCGGGAGTTGCTCGTCGCCACGGTAGTCAATTGCGCAAATGCCTAGTGTTATTCGATTTGTCAGAGGCGTCCGACAGAGAAGACACAGGAACGAACACTCATCCAGCCCATCGGTCTCGTCCCCACTCGTATCCTTGATCTGAATACCGTGGCCAGAAACTAGGTAGCAAAACAATACGAAATACAGTTAAACAAGAGATGCAGTATCACGCACAGTAGAAGAAGAATGAGTCGCCTGGTTGAGCATCATGAACTAGTGCGTTCATCGCTTCCAACTTAATGAACCATAAGAGTAGGTGGTACATCTCACATGGGTGACTCACGATATTTGCCTTAGTTGGACGGTCCCCGGGCGTTGTATCGGTCATGATGCGGACATCACGGCGTTCAAAGCCGAGGTGATCTAGCGGCGGATCAGAGAAACAATCTGATCGATAGATGTGTAGCGTCACCGCAAAGAAAATTCGCCATGGAATATGCGTCCTCAATGCAACACCTCAACCGAAAGCTGGGATCCTGATGCGAAGCATAATTGATCCCGATCTGAGACATCCATGAAAAACAGGGTGTAAAGGACGCTTTTTCAACAACATACGACAAGAGCCTTCCGCTTTCTCCTGCGTGCAAGAAAGGGGAGTGCGACTGGCATCCAAGGTGACCAATGGTGTTCATTGCCCGAGTCATACGATGATTGCAGGAAAGGGGTTTCCGTTGGTCGTTCTGTAGCTGGTAAACGAATGGGTTTAAGAGTACAATAAAGCAGAAAGTAAGATGGTTTAATACGTGTGAATTGGGCGCTGTGGAACAAGCCCATGGCATAGCCAGCCCTGTTGCTCATCAGTCAGAGAGTGCCGCAAAACAAAATACCGTCAGGGTACACTTACGAGTAGTTCCCTCCCAGGGAGTCTCGAGAACCAGTTGCAGCCTGATACTGTGCCTCGGTCACGGTCATACGTTCCAAAATTCGTTCATTAAGAACAACGCCGTCACCAGCTAGACGAGGGGAATGGGGCACGCCGGGCAGCTGGACATAATATGGTTGAAGGACTGGGCGGGTACCCGGAGGAGGAGGTGGTGGTGGTGGTGGTGGTGGTAAAGGTGAAGGCGTGCCATGTATCCCTAGTCGCCACCCAGGCAGCACAGGAGGACCTGCCGTGAATGCCGGTGGGTCCGCAACGTAGCCAACCCTGCTGTCTTCAGTCAGAGACTGTTTTCCAGAAAATAAAAACGGAAAACTTGCGGGTGGTATACCCCTGATGCGTGTTGAGAACCAGGATAACCTAGCCCAGGCGCAGTCACGTGTTCCCGATTCTGCTGGCGAATACCGGAGCCGCCAGGCGAGTAACTGCCCGAAAAATGGGGCGCGTTTGCGTTTGAAAACTCGAAGGCGGGACCAGGACCTCGACCCACAAGAGGCTGTAGAGGTCTGCTATGGCCCACTGCTACTTGGGCAAGTGCATACCCAGCTCCTCGGCCAATTCCATGGTTAGAGTAGGTCGTCCCGACATGAGAATGGGGATATCCACTTCTATGACCCAGAGTACTTGGACCAAGGACGTTCCTAATGCAATGACACAGTCAGTGAGGGAAAGCGCCCTTGACATAAACATCCATCGTACGCCTCTGCCGGAAATGCCTGTGGAGGCCTACGGGTCCATGAGTAAATTAATGGGTGTCATTCACGTAAGGGTCAACGTAACTGCTTCCTGTTTGGGGAGCCACTGCCTGGGGTATACAGCCCGGTGAAATAGGACAATTGAGATGGGTGCATAACGAGTTGTCACTGCCAATAGAGCAAAGCTAAATCTCACGTCAACTTAAGACAGATGACAGAGTAGTGTTCAGTTCCGAACGCTGTGAAGTTGAGACGAGACTCCAGCTCCCATTTATACCACTAGATGAGAAGGCTGTACAGGATACATGCTACTACCATGCACATCAGACATATGGTTAACACAGCAATCCGAGTCATGAGGCGTACCGCAAATGCTGATTCCTAAGTGCACAACCGGACACCAAATATATGGGTCCCTAGATCCGGGAGGTCGGCACAGAGAGGCGACCATTAAGAGACAGACTTGGAGCTGGTGATTTCCGTGGCTTCGATGGCAAGAAATGATCTAACCGACCAGTTTTACGCGCTCCCCAGAGGTAAATCAAAGGAGAATCGTCAAGCATGGAATTCAATTCCAATGCGTTGAATAACGCGCTCATGCAAGAAAGTGCGCCCATCCTACGAAATATGTGAGTACTGTTTCTAGCAATAGTGTAGCATGCACAATAGGGTGCAGAATCAACTAGAGGTGAAGTCAACGAAGAAAAAGGAGCTCTGTTCACACCTGACGCTTCTTGCTATATCCCGCGCGAAAACAATTGCAAACGTATCATGATGTCGGACATCGTGTGTGACATTGTCACAGAAAGTCGGGAAAAGTTGTTAAAATTCTGGTGGAGTTGTCGGGTTAAAACACTAATAGGCCAGGGCGCCAAGGATCCTGTAAGAGGGGTTTACGGGGCAGCTATGTGGGCGTGAAGAGGCGGGCCATTTCATGAATGGAGTACATGCACAAATAACAACGTCTCTTACATCGCTCATGAGACCGATAGGATCGCCAGACCTCTCGATCTTGCAGGCGTTGATACACCACGTCAATCTCGCCTACTATCGACGAGAATGGTTTGATCCCGATCGTGGACCTAACTAGCGATCTAGATGAGAAGTCCACATTGCTGGTGAAGTTACGAGGTTAGGAAGGGATACGTACTAGTACGGGAAAGGCAGGAGGGGGCGCCATTTCATGGCCAGGATACCAAGATTCCAAGAAGCGTAACTGCTGACTGGACCCTGGACGTGCTCCCACTGGAATGGACGGAGAGGATGCCCGGGAGGAGGGCTAGCCTGAGGTGAGCCAAGGAGGGAATAACAACCGGTCTGATTGTTGTACGATACTGCACTGATAACTTGGGATGTACCGCAAAGCAGCGCTAGAACGAGCGGTGTTGGATTCCTTCCAAAACAGGAAAAGCCCGCCTCCATGGATTGCTCGCAGTTTTTTTTTTTTGGTGCTCGCTGCAGTACAGTACAGCTTTTTCGCCTACACTTGGATCCGCCCGAAGTGTGTCAGTCCTTCCTCTGCCGACCACCCTCATCTCCTATGCGTTTCTCGTACTCGCAGCGGCTCGCCACTGCCAAGTTGGCGATGGGCCCTTCCAGAAGTTTTGCGCACGTGAACACCGCAGAGGGGCACCGTACTGTGCCCCTCCCGCTAGCTATTCTCGGGTCACTTCACGCAAGTTGAACGGGGAACCGTGACCGGCATATTGAAAAGCAGACATCGAGGCGTTTTCCATCATTGTATGTCAATACTTTCTCCTTCTAATATCAATATGATATCTACTGGACAGGCCGTTTCACCCCTTCTTCCAACTCCAACAGATTTCGCAACAACTTTGGCGACCTCTCTAGCCTGCTAAGTCGGAAGTAGGTTAAATAGGAAGACAAGGATAAAACAAGGCTAGAGGTATGGAGTGGAATTTTCCATGGTTCCGTAGGCTCCGCACCAGCCGGAGAGATTCCCTTCCTGGTCATCTTCAAGTTGGCTGTGGCAGTCCAGTCCATAATCCCGCGGCCCCTCGTGGACTTGGCCTCGATCGATGGTCCACGGGTATCGGTACACGTGTGATTAATATTATTATTATTCTCCCATCCATTGTCTCGCTTCATTATCCAGGTCTACGGTCCAAGCAAGTCTTCGAACACTTTTTTTGGGTATTGCCCGCCCACCAAGAAACATTTTTTTCCCTTGGCGCGTGCAAGGGTCGCCATCCTTCCTTGCGATCGTGACGATCGCGTAGAACCACCTTACGCCCAGGCGATCTTCCTTCCGGTCGGTGACAGCCGACGAGCGCGAATTCTCAGCGAGAAACACGAGGTGCGGAGACATGATGACTGCAGACTAGTCCCGTTTAGTGCTTTTTTACACTCATTTCCGCCATGACATTGCGTTGGAGGCTACAGTATATTTGTAGACGGCCTTTGCCAGATTAAGCCATTAGAATCATTAGGCTGTATCCATACGGCGTTCTATTGTCGCAGTCTCTGTTGATGGGTGGGTGTCAAGTTATTCAGCCCTGCCGCTGTGTTACGCGATAATTCCCGTCCATGCGCACAGCACCAGTTAGCACCACGTACAAGTATCGACAAGCAGGCGCAGACACTAGTACTGTCAATGACTCGGCTAAACATCAGTTCGCATACAGCAGACGACGGTTTCATAGCAAGAACAGGACGCGTATTCATGTATAATTTGACAAAAATGACATAAACAAGTATCGATTACTAGTTCTGCATACAATGGAGACCGGCATATCACAAAATGCGGATGAAAACAGGCCGAGCATTTGGGCAGACTGATTCGGGGACAGGTAGGGTCAAGCTGGTGTATCCTATACATATCCTGCTCCATTCCCAACTGAAATTGTAATTATTCAACGTTACTGGGTTTGGGATAGCTTGAAGGATCATAGTCACGTTTAGTAGTAAAGGTGATGAATGCATGAAGCGAGAAACACATGTAGACGGCCACAGTGAGGGCGTTACGGGGATGTAAAACAGACGGCACCAACAAGTCACCGAACCACTGTCCCTCTCTCCCCCAAAAATTGGACAACTATGGGTCGACCGGAGAGCCGTCGTGCATCGACGAACGGCCGTATGGCTTCACGTACAGACCCAGATGTCACAGTTCGTCCCAAAAAAAGATCGCGTAGGTTGGGTAACACTTCTGTGGTTCTTGCCCCAATGAGTTCCTGCAGCGCAGGTGCGATGAGCGGTACGAGATGCTTGTGGACATAGAGACTGCGGGTAGCCGGAAATAGCCGGAATATTTCAAGGAATTGGGTGGACGCCCTGGCGCCCTTCTTCGGCTGTCTGGCCGCTTTGAGGTCAAGTCGTTCGACAAGAGTGAACAAATGCGAAACTTGGCCACATAGCAGGGCCAATAAAGAAACCCGCTGACTAATACTCTCGCACTGGCATTCGTACTTGACTCCCAATCCCAATGATAAATTATGTGGCTGTTGCGAGTCGAGCTGGATGGAATATGAGGGAAAACTCAACTCGGCTGCCTTGGACTGCTTGAGCCCTTTTGCACGATCGATGAATTGCGTGAGATATCGAAGGTGAAAGGCAGGGTTTTGGAAGACTATCAAGTTCAGTAGGTTGAGCACAGGGGTGTCAATACAGGCGACCAAGTTGTCCAAGTACTCGCTCATGCCTTCAAAGGTAAGCTTGATGAGAGCGGGGAGGACAACGCGTGACTGAGGAGGTGGACTTGGTTGGCTGGGGTGAAATTGATGGAATTTGAATCCAAGCGAAAGTGATTCGAGCTTGTTCAGAGGAGACAAGCAGGCGACATCGACGCAGGTGGAATGTACATGTACCCCGAATAGGGAATATTTTCAAGTCTGAGATCAACGAGGTTACTGGCAGACGGTGCTGCCGGAAACGGGAGGTCCGTCAGCCAGAGTGTCCGCAGACGTGAGGCAGGTCCAACGAGAACGAATGGGGAAGGGCGTAATCCCTAAACCGTATCTCCGTCAGCTCTGGGAATTGAACCTGCATTGCAGTGATGAGCGCGATGGGCCCTGCGGGGCCGATCATATGGTTGAGGCTGATGGATCGCACACGATCAGGATGCTCGAGTAGTGCGGTAAAGAAGTTGTCCAGCCGTGTTGCCCACCCATCCGCACAGACATCCTCGATACTCACAGGCAAGGCTGGCCAGATATTCAGCATGACCCTCACTGGTCTGTCTTTTCTGCAGAGAAGTCGTATATCGAGGCGGCGCGGTGATGCAAACACGACATTTCGCCACCATCGGCACACGTGCACTAGCGTATGCCACTTATCGAAGTCTTGGAATGGGCCATTGTAGTCCAAATAGAAATCGAATACCTCTAGAAGGACTTCATCTGGGAGCTTGTCGATCGTCGCCTGGCCTACACCGCAGAAGTCAGCAGCCATTTGCAGACGTTTGCACAGAAGACCTACATAGGCCCCGTGGTCTATAAGACACCTCCTGGTGACGCCTCAACCGTTTTTTCCCCATCTGCGAGCCTCTGGAGGAATTAGTCGAGGTGGCACTGGGAAGTGCAGCTTGACGATATTGGCCGTGGCTGGGCTCTGGACAGATTTTCGGATATGGTGGCTGTGAAGACTTATTTCCACAATGTGGCCAGTGACCTTTCCTGGACGCACTTGTGAGAGCTCCTTTGTGTGCAAGGGCGCTGTACTGGAAATGATGGTGGTGTGTTATCAAGTATTGCGCGCGCTCTTGGGACTGCGCGCGCTCTCGGCAGCCCCTGTTCATTAACGTTCATTCTCCGGCGTCCTGCGTGTCAGCGTTGAGATTGAGATTAAGATATTGTGCATCCCAATGCCCTCTCCATCGTCTCATTCAACGCCATACAGTACAACGATGCATACCCCTTAATGTCGATGGCTTATAGGACTGTGTAGATTGTCTATGTCAAGTCATCACGTTCTATTCCATTCGGTTTTGAGAGACTCAGATCAGAACCGGCACCTGAGACAGTATAATCGGATTGGCGTGGGATCAAGAACTGGTCAAGTCATTCTTTTCTTCCTCTCTTCTTGGTAGATACAGGAAAAGGGTCATGTACTACGTGTACTGTCCTGTTACAAAGGCAACGAACAAAGGAAAGTGTCAGTAAGGAATAGTGTCAGTCAACCAGTAAGTTGAGGATGAGGATCCAACAAGTGTAAAGGGATGGCATCACAGGTGCTCTGATGCGTCGAAGAGGGTCCATTCCGAGAGTAACACGAGTGCCCGCATTACAATGGGATGAAAAACGAATGGCACCAACAAATCACCGACCCACTTTCTGCCTTCATTCCAAATAATGGACTGCTACGGGTTGACCGGAGAGCCGTCTTGCGTCGACAAACGGCTGTATAACTTGCTGTATCGATCCAGATCTCGCAGATCTCTCCAAGAAAATATCGCGTAGGTTGGGTAACACTTCCGTCGCCCTCTCCCCATGAGTTCCTGCAGCACAGATGCAATGACCGGCCCTAAGCTCTCGGGTACATACAGACTCCGGGTAGCGGTGACTAGCCTGAAAATTTCGAGGAATTGGGTGGACACCATGGCGCCATTCCCTGGCGGGCTCTCCGGTGGGAGGTCAAGTCGTTCAACAAGAGAGAACAAATGGGAAACCTGGCCGCATAGCAGGGCTAATGAAGAAACCTGCCATTCAATCCCGTCGTACCTGACTCCCAACGACGAACTATCTGGCTGTTGCAAGTTGAGGTGGATGGACGATGAGAAAATCCACAACTCGGCTGCCTTGGATGGCTTGAGCCCTTTTGCACGACTGATGAATTGCCGGAGATGTCGAACGTCAAAGATGGGGTCCGGGAAGAATGTCATGTGCAGTCGGTTGAGCACTGGGGTATCAATATGGGCGACCAAGTCTTCCGAGTACTTGCTCATGCCATGAAAGACGAGTCTGATGAGAGCGGGGAGGACAACGCGTGACTGAGGAGGTGGACTTGGTTGGTCAGGGCAAGATAAGCGCGAGCAGAATCCAAGGGAAAGTGATTCGAGCTTGTTCAGAGAGGACACGCAGGCGACCATCGAGGTGGGTGGAATGTACCCCGAATGGGGAATACCGTCAAGTCTGAGATAAACGAGGTCACGGGCAGACAAAAGCAGGTTTGGTATTGCCGGAAACGGAGCGTTCGTCAGCCTGAGTGTCCGCAAACGAGGGGTGGATCCACCCAAGAACGAATCGGGAAGGACAAGCCCCCCAAGGTCCCAAGTCGAAAACCGCAGCTCTGTCAGCTCTGGAAATCGCACCTGCATTGCTGCGGTGAGTACTACCCCTTGTGGACCGGGAACTTGGAGGAGGCTGATGGACCGCACACGATCAGGATGCTCGAGTGCGGCAACGATGTTGTCCAGCCCTGTGTCGCAACATCCTTCCCAAATACCCTCGATATTTATAGGTAAGGCTGGCCAGATATCCAGCATAGCCAGTGGTCTGTCTTTTCTGCAGAGAAGTCGTAGATCGAGGCGGCTCGGTGATGCAAACACGACGTTTCGCCACCTTCTGCACACGTGAACTAGCGTATGCCATTTATCGACGTTTCGAGGCCCGTGTGAGTTTTCATCGTTCAGATAGAAATCAAAAATCTCTAGTAGAACATCATCTGGGAGCATTTCGATCATCGCCTGGCCTACACCGCAGCAGTCAGCAGCCATTACAAACGTTTGCACAGAAGACCTACATAAACCCCATGGTCCATGAAACTCGTTCTGGTTACATCCCAACCGCGTTTTCCCCGTCCGCGAGTCTTCGGAGGGACCGTCAGTCGGGACGGCACTGGGAAGTGCACCTTGGGCGATGATATTAGCCGTGACTGGACTCTGGACAATTTTCGTGTATGGCTGTGTGGAAATTTATTTCGGCAATGTGACCAGTGATTGTTCTCGGACGTACTTGTGAGAGCTCATTGATTGAGGGCTGGGTTGAAGGACTGCTGGAAGTGGGCCGTGAGACGCGTAGATCGCGTGAGAAACCGTTTTGTCGCAGCGGCTACCACTCACCCCCAGTGTTTTTCCTTCTATTCTGCTCATGACGCGCATGACGCCATATGTCTCCAATCACAGCGCCATCCATCTCTGCCTCTTCTGACCATCATGCATATGAGGTACTCTTTAATCCCCGCTTAGTCAAGCACGCTACAGTCGACTCTCATATAAGGCATACCCCTGAAAAGGCATACTCTACGATAAGGCATGTTTTTTTTGTGACTCCCAACTTCGTTTGCAGTTTTAAACTTACTCGGCCAAGATTGATAACAGCAACTCAGCCGATGGTATAGTTGATACGTTGATATCTCAAGATCAAGCCCAGGTATTTGGCGAGTTCAGGAGCGGCGATCCAGTTGATCAAGGGATAGTCAGTGTCTTGCGTGCTCTCTCCTCCAACTCCTTCCCTAGTGCCGTTCCTAACTCCTTAAGACCCGGTAGCTTTCTATGGTATTGCCATAAAACTCGATTCCCGGGCGTTTCCCCCTGGAAAAATAATTTGCTCGGCCCCCTTCTCTCCTTTGTATGTTTTCGTTGCTATCTCCATCAGACTCTTTACAGTATCTAACCCTAGCCAAGGACATCAAAACAAACGACGATGCCCCCGTCACACTTTTTCATGTATCGAAATCTTCCTTTCTCGTCCCAAGATCTACACCGAGGTCCCAGCTACTCCTCTGATGGCTGAATTGGTCGTCGATCTTGGAATATTGGCGCACAAACAGATCAAGCAAGGATGAATCGGTGATTCTGTCCTTCCCGGCATTTGTTCTGTCTCAGCTCGTCACCATAAAATATGGAAAGAGACCACCCGAAAGGGCAGTGAGTCTATCTAGTCTCTGTAGTAACTAGAGAGACTGGGCAGACTCACCACCCAGGAGGTGGTTCGGAAGACGGCTGCGCAGGTGCTATAGTTTATAGTCTGGTTAATATCATAACCGTACGCACGGAAGGTGCACGTAGAGCCGTAGGGCCTTTTGCGTCATTGATCCTTTTCCGGTTAGATGGGAAGGCGCCAATGAAGGGAATCCGGAGGGCTTTGGGTATGTCGGTGTATGTGTATGTATGAACGAAGGCGAGGAATTGTACTGCTAGTTACCATGCAAGAGGACACAACCAATATATCCCACCGTTCGTCTGCCCATCATATCATCCGACATTTAGCCAGTTAAGCTGAAATTACTCACAATTGACCAGTTGCAAAAAGCGATTGCTGCATCTGCATGGTTCATTCAGAGCAACATCTTTGATACGAATATACATGATAGATCTCACCCGTGGCCGTAACACCATGGTTCGCAATCTGCCCTCACCACGAGCCCCTATTGTCGGCATCTTGACTAGGAGGTAATATGCCACATATGATCTCCTTGGCCCTGCATAATATGCTCAACATCAGGTGCGACGTCATCCACATCCCGGCCAAGCGCCCGCGTTTGCAGACACTTCCGCTGAGCGCTGCTCACGAAACTGGCGAACTGGGGTCTCTCCATAGTCGACACCCGCGCCCGCCCCTCACCGGTGCCCCAGTGGCGTCGGCACCAGTGCCGCACTCGCCACCTGAACCACCTGCCCGCGAAATGCAACCCGTGATGGATGACCCATACACATGGTGGGGATCGCTGATTTGGTCACGCGCGGGATCGGGCTGGATGTCTATATGCGAGTTCAAACGGTTCGTGACCCGTACGTGTTTTTTCTCCTGGAAACCTTGTGAGTTGAAGAATATCACGTCTATGCAGGAGGACATCAACGTCGCCGACACCTTGCGACTTTTGAAATTCTCGAGGCCGGGGTATGTACGCTCGACATTCAAGTTTGCGAATGGACTACGACGGGCCCCCTATTATGGTTTCACATCCGTCCGTCTCCACTTTCGTGTCATTTTCTACGACTAATGGCTTCTTTGTTCCAGCAGGCCCGGGAAAAAGCGTGCTTGGTATGCGATACTGCAACGTTCATCAACTGGATGAACCCATCGACCATCGACCAGTCTATCGGTCGTCCAATGGGATTCAGTGCATCCGTGATATCAGGCTTGCTACCCTTGGATTTTTTACCTTGACTTTCGGGGTGCCACTGAGCAGGACACCAGGACCCGGTTCGGTGCTCAATCCGATAAATTCTGTGAAATTCTATCTGCCCTCTGTGCACTGAACATACGACAGGTCCACGACAGCTCGACGAGGAAGCACCTCAGTAATGCCCGGAGAATGATGCCGACAAAGGGGGCCATCCACATCATCATAAACGGGACTTGATGAATACTCGAATTCTTCCCGGGTCAAAGTCTCCACGCGCGAAGGTGCTCGAGAGCAGCTGTCGGATAACGCCTCCGACATGTACATTCTTTTTAACTAGCGGACCCGCTTTTGTCCAAGTTTGTCGTGGAGAGAGACATTGTGTTTTGCCGCTCGAGAACGCCTCGGATGTCTATCTCGGATATTAACAACTATGTCCTTTTAGTGATTCTATCACCCCAAAAATGCCGGATGTGGCGAGAAGGATATCAGAGGCCGGTCATCGATAACCTATAAGGGTCTACGGCCACCTTGTCGCTGTGCTTCCACAAGTATTTGATGCCCCCTTGGGATGAATTACTCAAGATCCCCGACAAAACAACAAGCTCACCCTAGAAGGCATCGCTGCAAGTCAAAGTGGGATGGAGGTGATCTTCGCCGTCTGCGCATATTACATGGCAAAGAAAATGATCGCGAAACGTAGACATGCCCATTCCGCGATGCCAGCAAGCGTCAAAATGGGGACCAGCTTTTGCCAGGACCGAAACCTAATGGCCGGTGTTCTGGCAATGCCGTGACTGGCGCGTCCGCGTTCAGTTCTGTATATTTGACACCTCTGAGTACATCCACTTTGTAACGCACTCTCTGCCAAATGCCATATTTTCTATGACATTTTTTTCTGACCTCCATTCGATATTCTCAAACTTCCGCAATGGCTCCCAAGTTCATATCATCGTCGACACGAATGATGAGTGTCCTAACACGCATTCAAACCGCGCGCGAAAAGGTTTTAGGTTCATTTTGGACGTGCTTGTTGATTTAAACCTGCTGATTCTGCGTAGTTGTGTTCCGAGAACGAAGCAGTACCTGCGCCCGGACTGAGACTCGGACTCGGAACAGGAACCTCGGAGCGCAGTCGGAGCGCCCAATGACTTTTTCCGAACCTCAAAGTCGCGGCCTCATGTCCGTCCTTCATTCCGTCATTCCCTCCTTCAGTCATCTTCGCGTCTCTGCTTTCATTCGTTCCATGCACCACAAAGAACAAGAATGAATGTATTGTCTATATTCTTTTGTTATACGGTGTCGTTCCCAAGCTCAGTATATGTCTCACTATCTTAGGCATAATCCTCTACCATGCGACCTTTTTCTTGATCTCTCCGACATCGCCTCCATCCCCGGACCATCGATTATCACCCTATGCGAATCCCCTGGCTCAGTATTATTGTATTTTTCTTCGATTTACCATCCGAGCCGTTCATTAGCTTCTGCGTTCCCTTGCAACTCCTCCCTGTCCCCTGTACTCGATGTTTTCGGTTTGTGCTAGTAGTTTTCGTCCCCAAACGCAAGAACATCTCCGTGTGTCTCGCACTTTCGATCTGTTCTTTCCTAAATCCTCCTTTCGCCCCTCGACTTTCGCCTCGATACCTTGACGCTGAACCGAGCCAAAACGAGCCATCTTGCGTCTCGGGTTTGACTTCGGAGTCGGCTTCCTTCCAAACCCCTCTATCCTCCTCAAACTCACTCGCGGGTCGTGAGTCTCGCTACAGTAGAAATGGCGAGAAAAGGCTGATCCGGAAAATGAATTTCACTTCAACGTCTTGGGGCTAAGTGACAACGTGAGCGGGCTAGACGAAAAGAGTTGGGTTACACTCACCAAAGGATGCTCTTGTCCTTGCCCGAGGCCGCCACAAGATCACGTCCCCGGTGCCCATCAACAGCAATAGAGCTGGGAGTTACGAAGAAGTCGCGTGTTTACAATGGGTCCACGAGGGTTCCTATTCTGCAAAAGTACTGCTTCATTGGGCGAATAGAATCCATGGCGGCACTTCCGATGTGACGAGCCCGAAGTGAGTTGTAGTCTATCGATGGACCCGGAGGAGGGATAGCCAGAAGATTTGAATGTCCTTCTGGTAACGCTAGCTGGGACCCTCAATCAGCCTGGGAAACGTGGACTTCTTAAGTTTTACTGGACATACTCAGAGCCCGTTGTATGTCGCTCGTCGATCGCTCGCCGCCTGTTCGAATCGCACACCAGCCACTTCCTCTCAACCAGTCAGGTCAGGCCTTCATAACGTCCATGACTAGTTTCACATTATCATTATGTGACAAGCCACGAAATATTTGCGGCGTTTGCTCAACCGTCCTCCGAACCTCATCGTCTGTGAGTTGGCCCGGCCTTTGTACCACAACCTCGATCCCGAACTCGTCAGACCGTCCTTTGCGTGCTTGCTAAGGTAAATACAGTGAGTACCTCAACCAACGTCATAATTTTCTTGGCCATCGTGGCAGCGATGGGGACTTCAGCAGAGATACGGAGGAGTCAATTCCGAGATGTTTAACGAGGTCGATGAGCGAGTCGAGGCTCCTATCGTCTGCAAATTAGTGTTAATGCCTGATCCGGAGGGGACCTCAGTGTCAGTGGCCGACAGAACAGGACAACTTGGATGATATTCACCTGGCCGGAGGGAATTAGGCGCAATTAGTAACGTAGGTAACAATCGTAGGTAAACTGGTACTCACCGTCAGTGCACTGAACACCGGGGTCATGACGTGAGGTCTATCTCTACACCCCAAACAAGTAGCAGCCTTCCTTGGCCCAGTACCGGGCATAATGTTTATCACCCTCGCCATCGCCACATCCTGCACCTTCCGCTCAAAGTACCCGTGATTCAACCTTCGCGCTTCGCAGAAGCTGGGGCTGCTTCACGCACCCGAGTAGCCTAGAGTCACTTAAACGATGCACCTAGAGGACGGAGGTGAATAACGCACGACGAGGACACAGGACTTGCCTCGACAGGCTTGGACTGGCGACCTAGAAGCCGAAGCAGAAACGTAAAAAAAAAGATCGATAAGATGCACCAATTCAAGGCCCACCTCTGCGCGGCCTTGGAAAGAATAGCAGAAGCGTGCGGATAGCCTGCACAAATGGACCGAGAAATTTGATTCTGATTTCCGTCCTAGTGATCTTCGATCGCCTCTGCTTCGTCTCGGAGAAGATCAAGGATTGCATCCACAGACGTGGCAGTTCTCGAGCTTGTCGGTAAAGGTGTGCCGATTGAAGTCTATCCCAGTTCTGTCGGCATAGTCATTCACGTATCGAGAGCTGCACGAACATTAGAAGAGGAACTCAGAGCACGACTGTAATATACCGTCGGAAGTGCAGACGAAGAGGTGCCAGTGGGACAATTATGAGTGGTGGCTGGGGTCCGGTCAATGCGACGCATGGTACAAGACAAGTATGGCACACAGTGAAAACATAAACAGTCCACTTGATAGTGCGGCATAAAAGAACATAGGCCATGGCTCCACCACACAGACATGATGATACTCCATAATATACACCAAAAACATAACATCCTCACAAATTTCAGATTATGTTGCGATGTCAGGTAACAAATACCTGTCTGATAGTGATGTCAAGAATGGGACGGGAGGGGGCAAGAACACAAATCAATCATCGTGAATCTCACTGTCCAGCCTCAGCCTGCGCCCCACCATTTGCCCATACACCTGCTTGTCTAGCTCCCAAGCCCGACTTTCGACCTCTATCAGTGCAAATCCCACCACGAGCTCAACGGTGCAAACACCGCAGACGACCAATCCCACGAGCTGGTCCGCATCATATATTTGGCTTTGCGCCGTCCAGGAGTGGGCCATGGTTCGGGTGCTTCGTGGCCCAGTGCTTGGTGAGGTGCTCATAACGCCCAGACCTCCAAGGACAGCGCGGGAAGGGACAATAGATGGAATAGGGAAGTGTGATGTCCGAATGTGTCGATTGCGCTCTGGTTTGCGGGAAAACCTTTGCCACATTGGGGCATGATGGTTGCTGGGGAGTGTGGGCACATGGCTTGGGAACTTGAACCTGGGATGGCGCAGACGCATCAAACTGTGAAGGGTTCATGAGACGAACTAGTTGCCTACGACAAAATAGAACATACCTGTTGCCATGAAAATGCCTGGAAGTTCAGACCGTCCATAGTACAACGAGAGCAAAAGAAAGTATGAGCTAGGTCTCGATATCGGGCCACCAGCGAGCAGCGGATAATAGTGAGTCACGTGGACAGTCGACACGACCAAGGCGCAACTAGGTCAACAAGTCGGGCATTGCTCCGCGTGGATTACGATCAAACGCAGAAAGTAGCATCCATCCTATCCGAAGAACGACTCAAGGTACCACAAGGACTCAGATGAAATAATGGAGGCCCACAACAGAGCAAGGGCATACTGTGAGACAGACTTCGGCTGGACTAGGCTACTCCAGGCTTTGACGTCTGTGCTATATCTTCAGAATCTTCGGAAGTGTTTGCATTGATGAAAGACAGCGTAGTCTTCCAGGAGCCGTTCTTATTAGGGTTGTAATGTGCCAGCCCTCGTGCACAGTGGCTGCCCTCACCGTAAATCTGAGAAGCATGGCAGATGGTAGCACTGGCAAGGCCCTCGTGCTCACGGGTTGTATCAACGCCCGACCCCCATAACTGGTCAACGAAGAATAGAAAGGAAGTTCAAGGTATGGACCACGGTGATGATCCAGTGCGACCCTCGCTGTTCCATCAAGGGCGAGGCAAAGACCAGTGCGCATATATAAGAGGAAAGAGAACCGTGTACCACGATAACAATGTCGGAGAGGTGATGACAGCATCTGAGGAATGAAGGGAATGGGGAATGGGGCAGATGGGAGAAGAGGGAGAGGAGGACGAGGGGGGAAGAGGAACGAGTAATGGATGAATGGGCCAAAGTGGGCAGATTTGTAAATGCGCCAGCACACCAACACCGTGACTCGCCGCGACTCACGCTCAGATCTCAGAGTCCTGATCAGTTTTAGAACCGACTCAAATTCTCACAAACAACATTGTATATTGGATTTCTATTAATTGGTAGCGAGCTGGACCGCGATGACTTCTAGCTTCTAGTTATCCAATTGCCTGTGTGCGTATAGTTTCGTTGTCACCCAGTCGAACCGACATACAGCCCAACACCAGGCACTGGTGGTGAAAACCGTACATATCCATCCCCCTCCCCACAAATCGCTTTCTCAGCACCCGCATGGAGTTGCTTGAACGAGAAGGACAACAGTAAAGGATAGTTCATGCACCAAACTTCATGTAAGATGCCCATTATCAAGTACATACTTGACCCACCGGAGGGGAAACCCATTTTCATTGACATGAGAGGCAAATTCTAGCGTAAACATCGTGTTCAGCATTTATCGTATATGTATGCATAGTTTTGACTCCATTGTTATGTTGGGGAGTGTAGGGCCTGTAAGGTGTAAGACTGGGGAGGTGTGGCTTGTGGGCGGGCCCTTGAATTCCTTGAAGCTTGAGGCCTTGAGGTGGCGCCGTACGGGCGGTGGCGTCGTACGGGCTTGTCTGCGGTGGCGTCGTACGGGCCCCTGGATTCCAGTCCCAGATAAAAAATTTCAAATAGAAAATGGGTGATAAATCTGACATGACCCTATTTCTATTTGAATCCATCGGGAAAATGTTCCATCGGGAAAATGTACAAAATCTTGAACTTACCATCAACGATTTTCTTTTTTGGTTGTTCGGTGCTCACGTTTTCCTTTTTGAATGCGCTTTTACGGATCACTTTTTCGCAAACACAACATCCACGATGGCTAGGCCATGGTCTCGTACCCATCCGTTTTACGAAGTGTGCTGGAGATATGTCAGGGGCAGAAAAACTCATGGATAGTCAACGGATCGATACCCCGATTACCCCGAAGAGGAAAGTGCCAAGGATAGTCAACGGCCCCCGATACGATACACGGATACAGTACCCCGAAGACAGCGATTAGTGATCTCCGAAACCGGAGCGTGATTAATGATAAGCAACACGTGTTGATGGTACATTCATTGAGCAGTCCCGTCCATGAACACTTCAACCCGTTCGCGCTGTCACTGTAGGAGGTAGACTGGATGACGGGACTGAGTTGAGGACGGATTCTTAGCGAGTGCTGATAAAGCACGGTTCTAGATGTGACATGAGGAAACTTATGGGCGAGGGTTAGGAGGTGATGACGCTTGAATAACTTGGGCCAATATGCACACCCTGCTGACGGCAAAGGGATCGAAATAGTAAGCATTGCACCCCGTGGATGGGAGCGGATCATGATGCATGATGCATGATGGCTCAAGCGCTCACGCCCCACAAGTGGCGTACGTACGTGTATGTTACCTGAGCTGAGCTACTGTACTGTATCTGTAGTAGTAGCGTAAGTTGGCCGAAATTCTCACGTTCCACAATCAATTATCACGTTTCCGAATGCCAAGCCGAAAGCGGTCTATACAGTATGGATTGCGTTCTGTTCTTGTTTGAGCCCGGTGATTTCTGCATTACCGTATTTGTATTTCCATACCTACGGAAATACTAACCTTTTCTGGCTTCGCACCAGTGGCAAGGTTTCTGAGCTTGTAAATGCCAAAATACCAGGTGCAGGACATGGGGTTCTGTGCTTGAAGGCTCCATGCAACGACAACGCGGATATCCACAAATATGAAAGGAACGAATAGGTGTATGAAGAAAGGTATATTTGGACAAATGCGGAATCGGCCAACACCGAGACTAAGACCCCAAGCTCTCAGACATAAATCGCATACGCCCCGATCACAGGCCGGTGGTCGCTGCGCCCTTCCAGCCGACGCATCCCCCGGTCGTCCAGCGTCCTATAGCTAAGACACACGACGTCGCCCTTGCGATGACGCGGCGACTCGGCCGGGGCCGCCCAGGCTCCAGCTCCATCGGGCCCAGCACCACTGCCTGGCGACGGCGACGACGACGTGGCAGTTGCTGTCGCCATCCGGGCCGCGGACTCGGCATCGGCATCGGCGTCGGTGGTAGTAGCAGAACCAGAACCTTCGGCCGCGGCCCTCGCCGCCTCAGCGTCGCGCGAAAGGAAGGATAGCAACCGCCAGCGCGGGTGATTCCGTCCACTGCCGCCGCCAGGCGCCGCGGTGACACTGGCTGGGCTGCCCGAGGACGCCGCGGAAGACGATGTTGTCATGCTACTCGTGAGCGATGACACGGGCGTCTCTTCCATGGGTAACGGCTCGTGGTATTGCTGATTGGGACCGACAGCAAGCGCAGAGGGAGCCGTCTGCGTGCGGGCGGGCGCGTTGGGCGACGCACCGCTCTTTGCGCCGGAAACGCGGTGCATCCCCATCGAGGTCCCGGGCCGAGACGTGGTGAGGGGCGTTGGTTGAGATGAGGAACGGAGGGTCCCAACGTCGACCGAGCGCGGTCTTGGGCGCTTGCGACGTGGTACGTAAGGAGTTGGCAGGAAGCGCCCACGTCGGACTCCGAGTCGCCGGGGTGCGGGGATGGAAACGAGTTGAATGACGCAGCGGAGGTGGAGGAAGCTACTGTCCCGGTAGAGACAGAGCGTAGCGAGGTCGACGATGTCCGCCTGAAAGACCGCCAGGCCTGCGCAATTAGGCTCACAGCAGTGCGCTGAGTCCCATGCGAGTCGTCCTCGGTCTCTGGGTCTGGCTTGACGGTCGTCTTGAAGAGGATGCGGTCACACCAGCTTGGGACACGCTGCTTGCTGCTCGAGTCGTACACCCCCCTGTCGTCTTCGGTCTCTGCCGTCCCGTCCCCGACGAAGGAAGGACTCGGCTGCCCACGCGTTCTGAATGAAGATACGGACGCAAGGACGCCATCAGAGGGATCATCGGACAATGGTGATATTGCACGCTGCCCAAGAAGCGGTGTCGTTGGGATACTCCGAGGACTCTTGCTGTTGCTCTTGGATGGCGGTGTGGGGACATTGGCCCGTCGCGAACGTTTAGGGCGTGGGGACGATGGTGCATTGATGAGCTCGGCCAACTTGGACTTTGCGCGTTGTGCGGCTGACATAGAGATCCGTTTGACAAGCCCACCACTCCGTTGAGGATAGGACATCCTCCTGCGAAGGTAATCCGATTCCGCGTCCGAGTCATTATCGTCGTCTGACTCCTGGTCTCGATGAGAGAACGTCGTCGTCCCGGATGAAATGACAGAGGCGAGTTCGGCATTTGTATCATCGTCAGAGCTCACTTCACTGTGTCCACCGTCGTGATGCCCTTCAGGTTCTGGTTGATCGCCCCCCTCGGGTGGTTCATGTAAGAGTGGCGCGACGGCCCCCGCAATCGCTTGTGCATTCTTAGAGCGTTTGCGTTTGTGTCTGATCGTGCGCAAGACGTCGTATTTGAATGTCGGGGGAAAGTCGATGGCCGCCTCCCGAAACCCTACAAACGCTTGTCCGTTCCGCATGATGTTGTATAGCTGGTCAAAGGCAAGTGCCTGCGCGTATTCTAGAACGATTCATTGAGCACGATGTACAAATACGAAACCAAGCATCCTACCACGACGCGATATGAGCCAATCTGCATGCAGACGCGAAAGATCAAGGCGGAAGTTGAGGTCACCGAAAAGAAAAGTGAAGTCAAAGCGGTCTGTGATATCTGGAAATCAAGTGACGTGAGCCGATTGGGTACATAGGTTAGCGTAACCAAACAGACCCTCTGCTACCATCCGCGGGTCATCTGCTTTGAGGAAATCGTCTACTGTCAGTTCATTCTACGTCGACATTATCCTCAGCTGAGAGTCACTCAAGGAGCGTGAGGCCACACCTTAATTTTCGCCAAGTTGGCTAATCGATGAGGAACTTTGCCCTCATGTGCTACGGTCGTCCCGTGTCAGGAAACCAGGAGACTGCGTTCAGGAGATAATATAATTAATTACCTGTTAGATGCGCGTTGACGAGCAACATCGTCGTATTCGCGATCTTCAAACTAATCCCGACGGCACCCTTGTTGCCTACTCGCCCACCAATGAGTCCCGCGGTGACTGCCGACTTGGAGGTGCCTTTAATAATCAACAATTCAGCATCCCGCTCCCAGAGATGAGTGAAGAAAAGACACACCCCGCACGAGGTGCTTCGCATCGCGATGTATGAATACCGCGAGGTAAATCCCCATCATACGCTCCTTCACAAGCATCTCGTACGGGCCTTTTGTCCCCAACTTCAATCGACGCTTTATGTCACCAGTCGAATGCGAGCGTCCCAATTCGGAATGCGAGCTTTTATCCTTCGCGCGTGCACTAGGACCAACGACGGGCAGTCCATGGACGAAAAAGTCCTCGAGGATGGAAGTCCAGCCATGGGTATGCGGGGCAGGCTCGTCGTCATGCTGCTCGGACTTTGGGCCGCGTCTCTCGATGGGCGGCTCAGACGGCTCTTGCTCGTCATTGTCACGCTCTTTATCCTTGTCCTTGTCTCTATCGCGCTCTCTATCTTTGTCTTTGTCGCGCTCCTTGTCTTTCTCTTTCTCCTTCTCCTTCTCCTTCTCTTTATCTCCGCTCCCCAACTTAAAGCCTGCGAGGCCGAGTGGTATACCCGACAGACTGGGGCACTCTTGTCCGGCGCTGAGAAAAGATAATCATGGATAATTGGTAGATGAAACGAAAAGATCGCGCACATAACAACGAGATGGTAGGGATGCTCCACGTCATTAGCTAATTGCGGAAGATCTTTGGGGGCTTGTTCTTCGACTGCGGAATTATACGTGGGCACTTGCCCCAGGAGCTCCTGCAAGTCGCCCTGGGTCATACATGTTGGTAAGAACCCCCACGAATCCTTACACCAAGGGGAACATAGTTCACCTTGGGGAGGGACTCGTGCATGTTCCACGTTACGATTCGGATTTTGATGAGAGTTGGGTGCCGCGGTGGCACTTGTGGCGGCGATGTTGACGAGGGATTGTTCCCATCGGTGGGGGAGTGCGCAGAAAGCGGGCTCTGTGGAAGAAGAGCATGAAGGCGTGTGAATAGAGCTGTTCAGAGTGTGACGACGTCAGCAAAGCTCCTTGTATGCGTGGCGCTAAAGGGCGCGCCTGGTCGCGATGGGCCAGCCTCTGGCGGTGATGGCGGGCCCGAAGTAGCTAAGCGGTGCATGGAGAAGGGTGAAAAGTGTCGAGTGAGAGTGAGGGGGTCTGCAGGGAGCCGCAAGAGAATGAGAAACGCATGGATACGCCAACAAGGTCGGAGGTCCGAGGCCAATTTGACCCAAACTCTTCTCGTCGCCACTATCATTACGGCACATCCGAATGAAGGTACCATAGTCTATATTCAATCCAACACAATCATCACACGACGCACAACATCCCATCCCAAGAGTCGACAACAAGACACGGATGTGACCAACTAAACTAGTACTACAACGCGAGACTCAGAAAATGGCATCCACAATACCACTTCCAATGGCGGAACCTTAACGAGGCCAAAGATCAATCAATATCAATACTCGTTGACGGTCGCGAGAGCACAGACCTGCACCAAACCCTACACCGCCAACAGCAGATGTCGCAAGCTACGCGAGTGATCATCGACAACGGAATCCAACGAGTTCAAACCTGACACGTACCACTTGGCCGAGGCCACCAAAGCGATTGGGTTTGGGTGGGGGCGCTTGCTGGACGACAGCTTGCTGTGGTGGTAATTGCGCTGGCGGACCTGAATACGAATTGTATGGCTGTTGCGGCGGAGGTTGATATCCCCCAGGGGGAGGTCCGCTATATACGGGTTGGTACGGTACCGGAGGGCCACTCTGATATGGCACGGGAGAGGCTGCTGGTGATACTCTTCGAGCGTCGCTGGGCGCAGGATACGACGGAGGGCTGCCAGAGATCTTCTCCACGTAATTGGAGGGGAAGAGTCCTTGCCTTCCATTCAGCCTGCCAGTCCACCAATCCTCGTTCGTTTCGGCGACTATTTCGATGATATCGCCTGCGCGGAAGGACAGATCATTAGGTTCCTTGGGCGCAAGTCTATGAGCGCTTAGTCGGCGGGGGAACCAGGACGCTTACTGATGCATTGTCATTGTAGGCCCAGAGTGCCTTCGCTCGCTGCATGCTAGGCCGTGCCTGTGAAGTGCGCCGAACGGGGGGTCCCGATAGTGCTCCGGGGGGACGACCATACTCGGTCGAGGGTTGGGGCGGAGGAGATGGGATGGTCATGCGCCTCGTCTGATCTGAGAGGTCTCGCAGGGCAACGTCACTGGAAGTTGGAAGCTTGGCGAGGATACCGTGTCCTACATCACGAGGAATCTCATTCTGCGCCATGAGAAACTCGACATTATGGCGTGTCTGAGACACGATATGTGCCATCAAGGCTGAGGAATCTGGAGGCATGGTGGTGTGAGAGTAACCTGTACAGTCGGCGGATAAGGGGCTTGTCAAGGGCAATGACAACATTGCGCCCAGCCACGTGCTCTTCACGTGATCAAGATGCGCGCCTCACCTCACTCGACTCACTCGGTCGCGCTCGTTCCCGCTTCCCGCTTGACTGAAACCCACACCCATCTGTCTGGACGCTGAACGCTAGCCATGAGTGTGACACGTCTCCAGCAACCACCATTGCAGTCGGGCTCTACAAGGTCTGTCTCAGAGGCCGAAGACAGTACCCTCGATGTGCGTTGCCTTACACTGACCCTTCGTCGCTCATAATGGTACTGAGATACCATCTACTGTAGTTCTTGTCGATAAGACTGGTCAATAAACGCACGCGCGTCAAGCTCTCGCCAGAACCACTCGACCTTGCGCCTATTCCCAACAAGGGACACCTTTTCGTAGTGGCAAGCAGCCTGGGTTGGTTTGTAGCAATCATCAGGTCGAGTACAGGACTTGGTACGTTTTCAGTACCGAGATCGTAACCCTTCTTAACGTGCCCTATCAAGCCCTTATTTCCTCGCCACTTGCGGACCTCCGCTCCCAACTATCCTCTCTAGATGCAAAGTCTGACAATACCTTTCAACCTCAACGGAAAATCCCCTTCTCCTCTGTTACCCCAAATTGCCTTATTTTTGCCCTCAATGACACGAGGCTCGTCGTCGGTCTGACGCATGGCCCAGTCATCGTGTTCGAAGCTTCCGCTATCTGCTCACCGGGGGATAATGAAGTCACACCACTACATACATTCCTACCAACTACGCCAAGTCCGACCGCCGTCCGCCAAATGTATGCAAACCCAGGTGATATCCCAGAACTTGTGGCTCTTTTGCGCGAACCGGACGGCAGTCCTGATAGCCAACTGGTGCAAGTCATTAATGTGTCGACCATGCAGTCTGTCGCCGGATGGAGCAGTGGAGGGACACCCGAGAGCTTTCCGACAAGCAGTGCGTATGGTTCACTCCTCTTGGTGAAATTCTTACTGAGTATCTCCATAGTTTCGTGGTCCCCCAAAGGCAAACAACTCGCCCTTGCCCTTCAAAGTGGCGATATCATCACCTTTTCTCCCAGTGAGACTCAGCAAGCAAAGTCCTTCATCACTCGTCCCCCCTCCATGCAAGGGCAAAGCATCATACATACGACATGGCTTTCTAATCCGGCCTTCTATGCCATCTTCGCCCCTGCTGGCCCACTGGACCCTCAAGTTGACCAAAAACATATGGTAGTCGTGCACGACCCGAAGCGTCCAGACACCTCCGCGGACATTGCTCTCCCAATTAACTTCTTCCCTACCGGTGTCCGCCCTCCAGGTGCTTTCACAATTGTTTTGAAGGGGTGGGATCCTGCGAAAATTCTCCTACTAATTGGGGACAGCACAACCGCGGATATTGGGCTTGTGTGCTGTACAACCGACGACAAGTGGCAAAAGCTCTCGTTTGATGAGGGTGCACCCTCAATGCCTCTCGATGCAGACCAGAATGAGACAACAATGATTGGGTTCGAGCTTGATCTGAAGAACACGACGCCATATGATGTAACCACCTCGACCGGAGAAACTGTATCAGTCCCACCGCCACCAGTAGTCTGGGCCTATGCAAGCGATGGAACAGTCACAGCTTGGTACGTAGTTAATACGCAGGCTACCCCATATCCAGGTATGGGGCAAGCAACGGGTCTTTCACCTGTCTCCGCGCCTGCTGCCTCTGCACCAGTGACAAGTCCTTTTTCCCAAGCAGCCCAACCTGCATTCGGGCAGACATCACAACCCGCGTTCTCTCAGCCTGGTCAATCAAGCCTCACCTTTAGCTCTGCTGAGCCTACTTTTGCTCAGCCGGCCTTTGGTCAGGCCTCGCCCCCTGGGTCTGCATTTGGACAACGTCCCGCGTTTGGAGGTCCCGCGTTTGGTCAGACATCGACATTCGGGCAGGCTTCTTCCTCGGGTCAAGCCTCCTCCTCTGGGGGAGCGTTCGCGTCTTTCGCTTCTGCGCCAGTTAAATGGGGTCAAGCGAGCTTCGGATCAACCCCAACCAGCTTCAGTTCTGCAGCTTCCCTGGCCCCTCCCCCGCAGATTCAACTTGCTGAGTCGACCGAATCGATGTCGACTGATACCAGCCAGGAGCTGTCATTCTCAGGGATGTCGCTCGGCGAAGGCTTAAATGATACACAACAGAAAGCGGGACTGGGTTTGACCAGCATGTTCGGCGCTCCTACGCCAACCGCACGGCCAGCACTGTCTTCAGCAACCACTTCCACATTTGGCGGTGGCTCGTTCGACCTTTCTCCAGGGGTTGGCGCCTTCGCAAAGCTCGCTCCCAAACCCACAGACGATGCGTCCAATGCGTCCACAGTCGAAGGACCGAAACCCTCACCGGCATTTGGCCAGGCGGGATTTGCTACACCCGCTTTTGGTCAATCTGGGTTCGGTCAGTCAGCTGGCCTCTCTGGTTTCAATAAGACGGGACTTGGCACGCCTATGTCTACAACACCCATCGTGACACCCATCAGTACCACGTCCCCCTCCACATTTGGAGGTGGAGGTCCATTCAGTGCTTTCGCCACAGGAGGATCTGCAACGTTGAGCGGCTCGAAGCCGGCGGAAACGAAACCGCCCCCTTCCACGGGTGGTGGTGGAGGATTCGCTGCCTTTGGGTCTGGTGGACCGTCTGTGTTTAGCCAGGCAGCGTCGAACACCCCAGCATGGAGGTCTGGTGGTGATGCCACATTCGGCCGTGGCACTGGGTCAACTGTCTTTGGTGAGACATCCTCGACAACGACGTCACCGCTTGTGCCAGCTGCTACTCCCGTAAAGTCACTTTTCACTTCAGCTGAACCCATCGCGAGCACTGCGCCTGCCTTATCCCCTTCTGCGACTGCATCACTCGAGAAAGCTGTCCCACCATTGGCGAGCACCACGCCATCAACCTCTCCTTTTGCCACTGCTACTTCTGCGAGGGTAAAAGAATCTCAATCACCTCCCACTCCCAACTCTACAGCACCTACCTCTCCGCCGCCTGCAGCTGCCTCGCCCAAGCCGACTAATCAGCCAGCAAGCACGACGCCCGCGGGCCCTCCTCCGGCCCCCAATGCATTCTTGGGCCTCAAAATGAGTACTGGCTTTGGATTGTCAAACTTCAGTGCCAAAGACTCCCCGTTTGCAAATCCAAAGCCGGTAGCTCAGACCATTAGCGCATTTGGCGGTGGACAGCCATCGGCCCCAAAAGTGCCTGTGCCAGCGACCCCTGGTTCTGTATTCGGCCAGCCCAGCGCCATCGGCTCAGCGGCGAAGCCGGTGTCTGCATTCGGCCAGCCCGCGTTTGGCTCACCAACTACGCCTACACTGGGTGCCAGCACAACGACTACACCGGTCAGCTCGATGGTATCGAGCAATGCTTTCAGTGAGTTCAGTGGCAGGGCAAGCGCCTTTGGGAAGGCTGCTGGATCAGAGACGGCTTTCAGTGATATGCTGCGAAATGCTGGATCATCCCCTGAAGGCACGAAGCTAAAAGAGACCCCAAAATCGTCTGTGTCTACACCTGGGCCAACGCCGCCGACACCCAAGTCCGTGTTTGACAAGTCTCCGACCCCACGGCCTGCGACCGTCCCTGCTGCACCCGACTCTGAAGATGAAGAGGAAGGGGAGAAAGATACAGAAGGAGAGCGTCAGGTTGTCTCCGCGGCAAGCTCGTTCAGCAATTTGTCCTCGTCGACCTCGTCATTCGTTGAGGTTCCACGCGGAGGCGAGGAAGAGGAAGAGGAAGAAGGGGCTGCAGCTTCTTCAGACGTTGGCGATGGTGAGCAAGGAGAACTACAGATTGACGAGTTCCTCGCGAATACAGATTCAGAGAGAGGGGCGTCTGAGGAAGAACAAGGGGCGGAAGAAGGGCCAGAAGGAGGTGACGGTGATGACGAGGGGGAGGAGGATGTGCAGGCGCAGGAAGAGTCAGAGGACGAAGAAAACGATGTGCCTCCGGGTACCGATGTTGATCCCGCGGCCATTCCTTTGCCAAAGTCGCGCTCGCCTACAAGTACTCCGAAAGCTGAAAAGCCTTTAATCGACGTACAGCCAACTCTACTTTCCGAGCCAGGACCACAGCCATCGTCGACCTCGGATGCGCGGAGCACGACACCGCCAGAAACGCCGCCGAAGGAGCCATTATCGCTACAGCCACCGCTTCAGGAGCCGACGCCCACGCTCCCATCTCCTTCGCTGTCGCCATCTCCGGTTTCTAACACGAACCTTGGAAGACCTAGCACTCGTCCGGTTCGCAGCTCGCCCCTCGCTAACACGCCAGTATCTGGTGGCGACGAGGAAGAAGTCAAGGGCGAAAAACCAACCTCGCTCAAACCGCGACCGGCGTCGCCAAAAATGCCATTCGGCCAATGGGACACCAGTGGCAGGGCACCCTCTCCCCCACCAGCGGAAGTGATGCCGCCACCACCGCCTTCGGCTAAAGTGGAGCCCTTGGTTGACGATTCCGCCAAGGCAGCGCCTGTGGCAGCGAGGCCAAAGACGCCGCCACTGTTCACGACAAAGGGTGTCCCGCTGAACAACAAACCCTCCTCTTCTTCTGCTGCCACGGCGGCGGCGCCAACTCCGGACTTGATTGGCTTTTCCCTCGCCGCTGCTCCGAAACCTGATGCGAAGTCGACTGCGGAGGACGCGACGAAGCCCGTTACTGCCACCGCTCCCAGCCCATTCGCGGGACTCAAACCTGGCGCATTCAGTCTCATGCCAAAGCCTGAGCCAATCGCGGCGGAAGCGCCATCTGCATCGATTTCTAAGTTCATGACGGGCTCAGGCTCTCTATTCGGGACAAAGCCCCCGGTAGTCTCGGGGGCCACACCAAAACCTCCCATCGCGCCCGCGGCTGGATCACCCTTCGGTAACTTGTCTGGAGCAATACCTGGTGCCACAACGACTGCTACAAGCACGAGTAACATACAAAGCACGCCTTCACGCGTGCATGGGGCGCTCTCCCTTGCTACGCCACCGAAAGAGGCACCTTCGGGAGAACGGATGCATCCTATGCAAATGGAATTTACAAATCTGTATACCGAAGTAGGAACGGAGCTGGCAAAAGTACGTTGCATCCTTCGTGTTTTTTCTAGCACTTCTGCTAACCCATCCCTCACGTCTCTCTCCTCCGCCTGCCTTAGTCGTTACACATTGCTCGTGAGGCTCGCGACAAACGAGAACGAATGATGCGGCCTGCGTCGTCTGCATCGTCTACCGACATCATCGAGAGACTGGGAAAGGCGATTCGTGAGTTTACGCGAGATATCGAACAACTCGAGCTCGCGCGGAACGAAGACCGTGCCACGATTAGGGAGCTTGAGATCGGCGTTCTCAAAGGTCCGTGTTCGAGTAAAGTGAAGTGGGGCCTGGGCTCCCCCCTGGTCGGTCGCTGATGCCACTTGTCGTTGCTCGTCTAGGTAAAACGAGGAAAGAGGAGATCGTGCGTTTCGATAAAGCTCGATTGGACGCGGAGTTTGGAAAGATGCTGAAAGCGCGGGTCCTCAATCCGGAGCAAACTGAACTGCAAACCCAACTGCGCAGAGACATTCGCGTAAGTGTCAGGCACGGGGAACGCGCCCTCCGCCTGTGCGCAGGCTTACTTACACATATTACAGGCCATCCAAGACCGAGTCACGAAAATGGAGGATCATCTACACACCTCCAAAAAGAAGCTCAACGAGTTCAAGACGGGAAAGCCGAGTATCAAGTAAGCATCTCTATTTCATATTTCTTTGGTGTCATTACCAACAACCATTTCAGACCGCCATCGCTCGACACGATAAACCGCACGTCACGGAACATCAACCTCGCGATTCGCCAGCAAAGTGTCGACGTCTCTTCCCTCTCGTCGCGCATCGCGACGCTGAATATCGATGGTAGTCCCTCGAGCACGCCGCCACGCGCTCGCGAACGGGATATCGTGCGGCGGCCGCTGGACGTGACGCCACATGTCGCAAGCACGACCGCCGCCGCGCTGAACGCAGAACAGGCCGCCCACCACCTGAAGGAGGCGCTTCTCGCCGTGCGCACACAGCCAATTCTCAATACACAAGCTGCAAACGCCAAACCAGCGCCGCGGGCATTTGATACGCCACACAAGCCTGGCGCAGACCTCGGCTCGAGTGCAGGGAGTTCAGGCGGAGAAGGATTGTTCTCCGGTCCTTTTATGCTTCCGGCGCTTAGTGTATCTGAAAGCGCAAGTAGGGGAGCATCGCCACCAGGCGCCCTTGGGAGGCGGAGTGCAGCACCGAAGCACCACGCAAAATCGGTGGCTCTGAAGAGTACACCTACGGGAGGAACTATACCAAAGCCAGCATTCGACTGGGGTCCGCTCCCTGGGGTGAAACCGATGACGACGATTCCCTCGGATCTGCGGTCAAAGGCAGGATAGTGACCGGATGACACGCCTTTTCTTGCGTGTATTGCACAGTTTTGTTGAGTACGGGAGCCACGCTCCACATGACGAATGTAACATCGCTACCCTTGTTTCAGCTCAGTTCCTCCCCGTCTGAAAATTGACCTTCCTCTGGCGTGCCATTGACCTTTGGGTCTGCACCGTGATTCTCACTCCGTTGTTCGAAAGGGTTGTAGGTGATTTCCTCGAGATGAGCGAGTGCAGCCTGTGCGAAAGATAAAAGGGGCCCGAAAGAGGAAGAGAACGGGAAGTATGGGAGGGGGGAAAAAAAAACGAAGTGTCTAGTAGGGCTGAAAGCGGGTATCGTTGATAGGAGCACTGCGCACCCTGCCGACCTCGCTGAGCTCCTCGCCCTCTTCGCCGGTGAAAACTTCAAACTCGGTAGTATCTGCATCGATAAATGCACCGTCGTCGTCATCCTCGTCATCGGATTCTTGAGCGTCGGGATGAAGAGAGGCGCAATACGAGAGTGCCTCGAAGATGGGCTCCACTGCGGCGAGAACACGATAAGAGAAGCCGATATCATAGTTAGTTAGGTACAGGACCGGGGCGCATATGTAATCGGGGACGGACGCACGAGAGGTGGGGTCCTGCGGTGTCACGCTGAGCTCGCGCATGCTCAGTGTATCGTCTCCGGGGTCGTCGCCATCGGATGGAAGCGCGTCTGCTGCTGCGGCTGGAGACTCGTCGATTTGGCAGTAGATGAAGGGGCCCGAGTCACCGCGCGAGGTGGCGTGCAGGGTTATGGACGGGTATTCGATCTGGAAGGTGCGCCCCGTGGAGGATCGAAATGCGAGGACGCTGCGTAAACAGAAAAGAAAAAAGAAAAGCGCGGGCGTTGCGTCATCGTCAGTTTCGCCGCGCAACGAACTTCGAGGGGGTGGGGATGGGTTATTATACCTCTCGATGATGTATAGCGTGCCGAGGGCGGCATCGTCTGGGGAGAAATCGTCGAGTGAGGGGTCGAACGCGACGCGGACGTTGTCTACTTTTTGTCGGAGGACTGGGGGGATGTCGCTGAAGGAGGACGGGGTGACGCCGGTGAGGGATCTGTGTTCCTCTACGGAGATGTGATTTGGGACGGCGTCGACGAAAGAAATTGCGGGCATTTTGTTTGGTTTGGACGATTCGAATGTGTTTCGATTCGAGGCGAGATTCGAGGCGAGGTAAACACAAAGGAGAGTAGCCGCTCTCTTGATGAATCACGTGCATCTGACGGTATGTGCTGCGATTCCCACCATGTTCATTAATATTCTTATGTAGTGCCGTTCTCATTCGGCTGAGACTTCGCCCACCCTAAGTACCCCCGGTGCCGTTGTCAGCCTGAGGGGGCAGTCGTTGCGCGCGGACTTCATTCTGGGACTACTGAGCTTCTGGTCGAGATGTGCGACGATCACGAAACGCTGCCATTGGACCACGCATCGTATCAGGCACACATAGGTCAACTCGAACAAGCCGTACTGACTCTGGAAAAAGCTGTCGATCGGGACCTCGAGGCATTGACAACTTCGGGCTCTCAAGTGTCTGGATGGTGGCGAAAACCGATGATAGCAGGGAGATGGACCCATTCGGTCGCCTCGTAGTGAAACAACGGAAAAACTTTTGGAAGAACGCAACAGCCTCATCGTGCGGATCCAAGCCTTGCCAGGTTTTGAAAGCTTCTTGATGGCACCCTCATTTGACACACTCCGCTCTGCTGCTGCGGTGGTCAGTCATCATCATCAACCATTGCAGGTGGAATTCCGACATTATCATTCTTCTTCATGATTCTCCTCCCTCCCTTATCCCGGTGACGAAGGACTTCTATTCCCGCGCAGAAGCGATGGGAAATCAGCTATTCCGCACACGAAAGCATGGCCTCGGCTCGAAGGAATACGAGGAGGCCCTGAGCTCTGTCCTAAAGGCCCTTTATGATCTCGTTGGCCAGCCAGTGATCGAACGGCTCCGTGAGTTGAATGAGCAAGAACAATCCCGCATTTGGTGGTTCCCGACATCGGTCTTTTGCTCTCTTCCTCTCCATGCGATGGACCCTGTTCGATCAGACGGTCATGACAGGCTGTACTTCTCAGACCTGTACATCACGTCATATACCCCGACACTCTCCGCACTTATCGAAGCCTGCAAATCGAGTGCGCGGACGTCTACTGGGCCCTCCATACTTCTCGTGGGCCAGACGCCACTATGCCAAAGGTGCTACAGGAGATGCGAGTGGTCCAGGCCGTCAGCCCATCGGTGGCAACCCTTCTCTGGGAAACAGCAACGCCGCGCGCCGCGCTCGAGCACCTCAGGGACCACCGGTTTGCACATATATCTTCCATGGGAAATTCGAGACAGGCCATTCGTGCTTCTTTCAAGCTCTACAAGGGTGCGCGCTTCGCAGTACTGGACATCGCGCGCGCTCAACTCCCAACGGCCGAATTTGCGTTCCTCTCGGCTTGTCACACGGCCGAGCTCACGGAAGAATGCATTATTGACGAGGGACTTCACCTCACGGGGGTCGTTCAATACTGCGGGTTCCGAAGTGTGGTCGGGACAATGTGGGCGATGGCTGACATGGACGGACCTAACCTTGCCAGAAGCTTTTACAGGTCGGTGTTCGCGGATAAATAAATGGCAAGGGATGCCATATTACGAGCGAGCAGCCGAGGCACTGTGCGGAGGCTGAGGGAAAATAGAAAGATGACTTTGGAGTGGGATGAATTTCGTCCATTATGGCGCCTGATTTGTGGTGTTCTCCTGGTAAGTGGTGGAAAATAATGGATCTAGCTGTGGTGTTCACCGGTTCACCACTTATCCGTAGGAATGGGTGCACCCAGTTCATCAGGAAAACCCTCCCTGGCTAACGAGGGATAGTGCTACGCTCATGAGACATCGCTGGCACAAATTATCCATTATATCATTATCGCTTACCAGCGCTTACCCCGATAATGTACCTCAATTATTAGATAATTAAGTCATTGGTTTCATCTAATCGGCCCACCTCTTCGAGCAAGGGCTGGTGGAAGGGGAAAGGGTGTAGTGCGGCACGGGGGAAGCCCAAAGAAGGATTATAGGCCAGATGCCGCCATTCAGATATTCAAACTCTTTCGAGTGCTGCATTCTCTTCTCCATCTCCGAAGCTCGCCAGCTCAAGCGCGCTCATGCGCTCATGATCGGCGCGTCACAACGCAGGGAGGAAAAAAAAATCGAACAAACCCTTGTGATGGGCGGCGAGAAGAGTAAGGACGTTTATCGACGGTTAGGTGCATGCCTGTGTTGTGACATGGGGCCAATTGCTGTGTCTCACAATCAACAAATATTTGGGATAGTTACATAAGTCCCGAAAACAGGCCGTTGAGCCGCGAAAGCGTGACCTCTCTCTGCTCTCCATCGTCATCCGTCGACCACTTGTTGACAAATCTCCACTCTCCTCACCTCGTCCTGCGCAGCGCAGTCACTGCTACCTGCTACGTTTAAAGCACAGCATCGTATCGAGTACCGCACCTTCCTAGGCTTTCCACGTTTATTAGCACCGCTTTCTCCCGGCGGTCCATAAGTCCCGCGGCACACGCTCGCCGCCCGCAGCAGTTTCTCCATCCTCCCTAAAAACCCACCTTCTCTCTCCTCTTTCGAGTTCACAAACGAACTTTCCCGACCCGTACAACCATGTATCTCTTGGACAAGATCAAGGAGAGATTGACCCCCGACACCTCCAATGCGCCGATCGCGACGACCGCTTCCGGAGGCATCGGTAATAGGCGTGGAACATTGGGCTTTGAGGACGATGTGAGTATTTTTTTGCTTTCTCGCTCGGCCTGTTATGCCTGCACCGCTTCCCGAGCGCGTTCCTCTAATTGCGACCCCTCTCAACCTTTTTACGTAACCATGTTCATATCTTGTTGAACACCACCAATGAGCATCACTACAGCGGGCTCGATTGTGTTTATCGCATTTATTATTATTTTTTGGATCCTATGGCTTTGGGTTCATACCTTTTGCTGCACCTTTTCCGCGGGTTGAACTGACTGGTCTTGACATTTTGCAGATGATTGTCTCAAAACCCGCTATTGTATGCCACAGCTCCCAAATCTTCTTCAGCTTCCTTGCCATGTGTTGTTTTGCTAGTGTCGCAAGCTTTCAGGCGCGTTTTCACGTGGGGCCCTGTACGTCTTCTCCGCTTACTTGCCATTTGACGCGTCGCTGACCGTGCGAGTCGTGGTCAACAGCCGGTTTGTCCGGTTTCGCCCTCTTTGTATCTATCATGGGGATGTTCCTGGCCCTCTTTTTACTGCTAGTTCCTCTAGCAAGTGAAAAATTCGACAAGTTCACGCGTTTAGCACGCGCCATCAGGGAGGATCGTGCAACTTTCGTCCTGGTGGGAACGGGCACTACCCTTACTTTCCTTCTCGCGTACGTCATATCCAATACTCTGAATACCCCAACGCTGAGCTTTGTGAAGGTTTATCACCACAATTTCGGTTTGGTCACAAGCTGGCTGCAAGAACGCAAAGAACGACCCCCATGCCAAGGAGCTTGGTGACGACTTTACCAGTGGACTGCCAGGTTGGTGTGCGACCAAGAAGGCAGGCGCCATCTTTTTCTGGTTTGCTACCGGTGAGTTTCGCCCAGTTAACCAAGCTTCTCTTGCTAAGATGTTTTGGCAAGGTTTCTGGGCTGGATCGTTGACACTCGCCGTCCTCCAATGGCGCAAGAACAGGTCCTCCCGACCACGTGATCTTCCCTTCGAACAACCCGCCGACGCCGAAGGGGACGAAGAGTCAGCATATGAGGTCCCGTCCCTTAAAGAAGATGTCGACATTGATACCACTTCACCCTTCTCTGATGTCTACCACTATTCCGGCGCGTCAGCGGGAGTTGGCATTCCTCACCCGGCGGGTACAACATCCCATCTGCTCCACAACCACGTCCGAGCCTCGATGCGTACGGTGCATTCTCCGATCCTGCTCCCAGTGGTTTCGGTGCCTCCCCGGGCAATAACGGCGTGACGGGAGTGAGCCGGACTATGCAGTACGCGAATGTGGATCCGTACGCCGCAGTTCGCGCGTCGATCGCCTCGGAGTCCACAGCCCCACCATCCTACCAATGACACGAACACTAAATACTAGATGGCTAACTGTGTAGTTGTATTACTGAGGCTGCAAGCTACCCCCTACTTCTAACTACGTTGACGAGCGACACGACTTATATATTCCCCTCTGCGATGTTAGCCTTGACTTCTTTGTTTGTGGTTGATATTATGTAATCTTGTGTTCATCCAACTCCCATGTCGGACGGTCAGCCAGGCCTGCTCTCAAGTGTTTTTGGCTATCTATCACGCGAAGTACAAGACTTTGTAACCACCGCCACTGGGGGTACCACCACCGAGGTGAGTGTGTGTGCTCCACGAGATCTCTCGCAGACGTCGTCCTGAATCGCTGTTCAGAAAGCCGTTGCATCGTCAAGCTCGCGTCCCCGTGCAAAACCGAAACGAGAGGCCCGGCGGCCCAGGAAAGATTGTCTGAATAGGAATAACCAAGATCAAGACGAGGAGGAAGAATGGCAACCGCGACACCACACGGCTCACAGATCGGACAGCCGTGCCCGGCCCTACCGCAAGACATCGTACTCTCCGACGCCCTCCCCTCCGCGCGAGCCATCCCAACATCAACGCCGTCCTGTTTCCCTGCGTCATAAAAAACTATCACCACGAGCCGCGACCCGCCCCTACCGCGCAACGCCGTCTCCATCGCGCTCGCATACACCGCTGCTAGACGAACACGCTCCTCCCGACGCACCCAGCGATGATGGTGCAGTCGAAGAGAGACCGCAGGCAGATGGCCACGAAGAAAAGACGAAGAGCCCGCGCCTCTGCCGCCTCCCCGCGCCCTGCGCCGTCGGCCATCTATCACTACTACGATGCCCGGCGCCCTCTTCCCCCGCAGCCCGTCCATGGACCCCGAACCGTCCGCGCCGCCGCGCGACACGTGCACTTCCCCACTCGGCCACCCACCTATTTGACTACGAGGCCCCCGTCCCGGGCCCTTCGAGCTCTCCAGAGCGCCCACGGCCGCCGGCGCCCTCCGACAGTTCGAACTCGATCCCTCACAAACCCCGTGCGGGGTCGGTTGGCGAAGTGTCCGGACGGCGGCTGAGGGAAGAGGTGTCTGAGGCCGGTGCCGGTGGCGTTGAGTTCTCGGGGCCGTCGTCGTGGAAGGAGAAGGGCAAGCGACGCGCGGCGCGCGGCACTCCTTTGGAAGGCGAGGCGTCGTTGCCCCCGCCCCCGCCTCCGCGGCCGATTGGCGCCGGGAGGCGTGAGGGCCGTGTACTCGATGCGGGGCTTGGGCCCGCTAGTGTGGACACGTCTGGCGAGATTCGCGTGCGCGGGAAGGAGCGCGAGTTGACTGTCGCACGGGAGGAACGGAGGGCGCGCGAAGAATTGTGGGAGAGCGAGGTGGAGACGACGGTCATTCGGGAAGAGAAGGCAGAGTACGAGGATAAGATCAAGCGGCTGGAGGAAGAAGTGCAGCGGCTCAGAGCAGAGGTACGCGTTTTTCCTCGCCCCAGTGTCGTCTTTCTGATCGTTTCTTCGCTTCCCTTCAAAGCTGGCGAAGCGACCCACAGCTTCCACAGACTACTTGTATTCGCAACTGATGCCCCCACCTCCGCCCCCACCGCCACCGCCGCCGCCACCACCACTGCCCCTTGTTCTCCCCCGCATACCGACGACACCGGCTATTACACAGGTGTCCTTTACTGATGTCCGTGCGCATTTGCGACATGCTGGGACGCCCGTCGAAGCGCCGATCAATTCGTCGTTCACGGCGAAGCGTGTCGGACAGCCCACAATCGGTGTCCCCGCGGACAAAATGGCGGCGTTCCTCAACGAGATGAAGAGCGTGCGGCTGAGGAAGGTGTACAATGCGCCAGCGGACATGGGTCGACCCCCTCCCCGCGCGTACTCCGCCGATAATTCGTTCGTTGGTGTGGGCATTCAGCGGCCGCCACGCCTGGCCAGCGGCACGGTGGCAGTAGGCGAGAAGCGGAAAAGGGAGGTCGATACCCTCGCGAAGGATGGCGTGCGGTCCCTCAAGCGTCGACTGATGGGCCCATTCGTCCGCTCGGCGGACACATCGTTCAGCTCCACGAACAGCAGCTTCTCCCTACCCCAGTCCCAATCTCAGTCTCAGAGCCAGAGCCAGAGCCAAAGCCAATCAGAGGCAGGACCCTCAAGGCCCCCACGTTCGTACATACCCGTACGAACGTGGCCATCGAGCTCCGTGGATGGAACAGATGTCACGCCCTCCCTGACTTCAGACGGTGACGGTGAACAAGGGCCGGAAGAGCCTTCGCCCCCCACACCTCCTCAGGTCTCCACCGCCGTAGTCCAGGCAGAGGAACCGGAGGCGCTCACACCGCCACCGGCACCTGGTCCCGAGATGGTGACGGCCTTGCCTCTCCCTCCCTCGCCCCCGCGCCGAGGACGTGGAATCTCAGCCCAAAGCATGCTTGACAAGCGTCCACCGCAGTCTCCGCTCCCCGCACCCACGCCCCGCAAAGCGCGTCCTCCTGCACGATCCGCTGCGCGTGCGCGTCGTCGAATAGCGGATGGATCGGCCGACGAAAATGACGAGGACAGCGAAGATGACCCGCTGGCAAGCGCAGGGTTTGATCTTGATTCGCCCCTCGCGGTTGCTGCTGCTGCTCGCCCGCGAAGAGAGCGAAAACCGGTAGCAGCGGCGGGGGAGCCTCCTCGGCAAGCTCGGCGACGGGGGAGCGTGTCGACGGTGCAGAGCGGTGGTGCGCCGAGCAAGAGCAAAGCTGCGCGAAGGCTCACGCTGGACGAGGAGTTGCGCACATCGGACGGGGTCACGGAGGCGGACCTTCGCGGGCTCGATATCGAACCTCACGTGTATACGGCTTTGCCTGCGCCCAATTTTGGGCGCCGGACGAAGGGTTTCCTTGCCCACGGTGGTGGTGCGGGCGTTCCCGTGGTAATGGGCGCTAACGCCTTCGACGACGCAGGAACGGATGATGAGGTGGTGGTAATTGAGCATTCGCCACCGCCGCCACCGTCGAGAAAGCCGAAGGGTCGCGTAGTTGGTGGTGGTGGAAGCCGGAGACGGTGATGGTGGTGATGATGCATTTCATGATAGTGGATGGACGTATGGAACATCTCTTCACCGATCTACTTCCTTTTTGGCGGGGCAATTTTTTACATTGTCCGTTTGTTGAAACTTTGTTTTCTCGACATAACCTTTTCTTGTCTCGAAACTCTCTGTTTTTCCGTTTTTCCCGGCCTTTGGATAATGGTGATCCCAGAAGGGGCCCAAAATATATGTTTTCACTCGTCCGGCTGGCTGGAAAAGGGGGCGGCGGCGTCATTTCCGCCCCCTCCACATTAGTTTCCGCCCTTGTCGGGTCTCTCGGAGACGTGAAACTAATACCCGAAGATAGCTCTTACTTATACCACCATGACTGAGGATCCCGTATTCGGCATCTCCGACGGCGCCCTTGCCGCACTCTCCGAGGGCTCGCGCGCGTGCATTGGGCGATTGCGTAGCCACCGACCCGAACGCTTCGACAACAATGCGACTAACGGGTACGTTGTGTGTGTGTCAGTGTCAGTGACGTCGACGGCCGTGACGGCCGCGGTCCGGTCATTTCACTTTCGTTTGCGAGTTTCGGGCCGACGGACGCCGCCGCCGCCACGGACGATCGTCACTCTTTTCTTTGAAATCGTTTTTCGTTTTTGGCTCACGGGTCGTTTGACTTTCCCCCCAGGCATGTGCATAAGCTCGCGGCGGTGTTGGTCTTGTTGTATGAGCGCGCCGGTGGCGGCGGCCTGCGCGTGCTCCTGACGACGCGCTCGAAGGAGTTACGCTCTCATCCGGGGCAGACGGCTTTGCCGGGTGGGAAAGTGGACGATGACGACGCCGGAGTCGTCGAAACGGCGGTGAGTCCCCCACCACTCTCCTATGCTGAGCGAGAATTCTTTTTTTTAATTTTAATTTTTTTTTGCAGTTTAGGGAAGCCAACGAGGAAGTGGGATTGCCGCTGCGTTCTCCGCACGTCCACACGCTCTGCACGCTCGAGCCGTTCGTCTCGCAGTACAGGGTGCTGGTGACCCCCGTGGTCGCGCTCCTGAGTGATGTTTCTGTCCTGGAAGTGTTACGCGCGGCGCCTTACGAGGTGGCGCATATTTTCGACCACCCGCTCGAAGCGGTGCTCGACCCCGAGCTTGCGCGCGGAGCGGTGCTTGTACCGCTAGAGAGTGACGACTGGCCGTACGAGGTGGAACTTCACGTGCGTGTGTTATCCCCCATCGCGTAATTATTTTTTTGTTAACCTCCGTCGTTATCTATCTTTGCGTCTCGAATGCTACCGCCGAATAAAACAGTGCTTCTCGGACGTCCCATGGTTGGGGAGAATGTACCGCATGCATCGTTTCCGGAGCGCCGCCTCGCCAGTTAAGGGTCTAACAGCAGACATCCTGGTATGTTCCTCCTTCGTTGGTGTTCCTTCCTCCCTCTCCAACCCCCTCCCGAACCTCCGATCATCTGCTCGAGCCTCTTTCGGTTGACTAACTGCGTGATAAAACAGCTAGCCACGGCGGCGATTGCCTACGCACGCGAGCCGGTATTTCAGAGGTGGGGAGCGGGTCAATGGAAAACATTTGCGGAGGTTCATCGCGCTCTGGAAGCTACGCCTACACTTCCACACCCGATACTGCCACCTGGACGTGTTATGCCAACTACGACTGTCAGCGCTTGACGGCTAATTTGAATGTTGGGGTTGTTCATTGTAGCGTACGACACAGATGTTTAATTTGACCAATAATATGGCTCGTGACTTGGGACGATTGATTGATTTGATAAGCGATATCTTTGGTTCTCATTCGCGCGGATGTTCAAGTGGATGCTTGTCTCATCTTGTTTGCTGCGATTCAGGTTTGTTGTTAGTTTGCATGAGATAGGTCATGTCGCTGCTATTCAAGCATTTCGCGTGCATCAAGTCTTTGGTGCCAACACCGATGTCGGCAAGACGATCCTCACCTCCGGTCTCGTACGCGCCTCCGCAGCCAAAAAGAACCGCGTATTCTATCTCAAGCCAGTGAGCACGGGGCCCATGCAGGACGCAGACGACGAGTGAGTCCTGCTCTTATTTTAAAAATTTCCATTCGCCGAATTTCCACGATCGGTCGGACGCGTAGGCACGTGAAACGACACGCGGGCCCCCACAAAGCCCTGGTGAACGCGCACTGTCTGTACCGTTTTGACGAGCCGGTGAGCCCGCATCTGGCTGCCGGCATGGCGTCAGAAAGGGAGGGTGCACAGGTGAGTTCAACAGCGTGGCAGCTGTAATCTGTATGGCGGCGCATTTATGCTGAACTGGTGCCGGTTTACGCAGAGCGTCGTTGTGCCGACCGACGATGCGTTCGTGACCTCCATAGCGAGCTACATCTGTAAATGCGCATCTGGACCACGGAGAGATCGTGCATGTACATCGAGACCGCTGGAGGTGAGACCTGAGGCCTGAGGCCTTGTGTGAGTCTTCGCGACGTGCCTGATCCCCCATTGTTTCCTATCAATCAATTCGGGTTCTGACCGCACCCTTTCAGGTGTTCACAGCCCAACGTTGTCCGGCACGACGCAACTGGACAGCTACCGACCCCTCTTCCTCCCCACTATCCTCGTCGGCGACTCGAGGCTCGGCGGGATCTCTTCCACGATTTCCGCGTACGAGTCTCTGCTGCTCCGAGGATACATCGTCGACTCTATCTTGCTCTTCAAGGACCCGTACTATCGGAATTGGGAGTACCTCGGGCCTTACTTTGCCGAGCATGGTGTAAGGGTCTATGCGGTGGACCCGCCTCCTCTCCGAGAAGCGGACAAGAATGGAATTATTTTAACACAGAGGAGTACTACCGCAAGCTCTCGTCAAATGATAAAACTGGTGGGCTGCTTGACGTCGTCAAGCATCTGGACGAAAGGCACGAAGAGCGCATCAAAGAGCTCCACAGCATGCCCCAGCGCGCCCTCGATACAGTGTGGTGGCCCTTTGTTCAGCACGGGCTCATCAAGAGCGAGAGGAACGTAAATGTGATTGATAGCGCTTGGGGGGATCATTTCACTGTCTACAACGGGCATAGGCCCTCATCTCCCCGGTCAGCGGGAGTGCCGGCATCCCTGTTGGAGTCCCAATTCGATGGCTCAGCTTCATGGTGGACTCAGGCTCTTGGGCACGCTCATCCTCCCCTCACCCTTGCCGCCGCCCGAGCTGCTGGCCGTTATGGACATGTGATGTTTCCCGAGGCGGTGCATGCCCCCGCTTTGCGCCTTGCGGAGCGCCTCGTCCACGACGGCCCTGGGAAGGGGTGGGCGTCCCGTGCATTCATCTCCGACAATGGATCCACGGGGATGGAAATCGCGCTCAAGATGGCTTTACGGGTCGCCAGCAAACGACTCGGATTGTCGCCACAGGAACGAAAGAAAATGGGGGTCTTGGGGCTCAAGGGCAGCTACCACGGAGACACGATCGGCTCAATGGACGCATGCGAAGAAGGCGTGTACACTTGCGAGTGGCATCAGGCCAAGGGGTATTGGTTTGAACCGCCGTACGTTGGGGTCAAGAATGGAAGGGCGTTCATCAGAGTCCCCTCTGCGGTGGCTCACGATCACGTCGAGGGGCATCCATTGTCATGGATATATAACGTTGACGGGCGCCTCGACACGCCCCTCGCGGCTGCATATCAGGAGCACATCAACGCCACCTTGGAGAAGCTCGCGGGTGACACGGGCGCCCCACAGCTCGGGGTTCTGGTCCTGGAGCCGCTCGTGCTCGGGGCGGGGGGGATGGTCTTCGTGGACCCGCTTTTCCAGCGCGTCCTGATCGACGTCGCGCGCGCGCGCGGGCTCCCCGTCGTCTTCGACGAGGTCTTCGCGGGGCTCTGGCGGCTCGGCCTGCGCTCTGCGGCGCCGCTCCTGGGCGGCGGCGCGAACCCGGACGTGGCCGTGTACGGGAAGGTGCTCACGGGCGGGCTGGTCCCGCTCGCGGTGACGCTCGCGTCGGAGGACGTGTTCCGCGCGTTCGAGGGGGCGAGCAAGGCGGAGGCGTTGTTGCACGGGCATAGCTACTCGGCGTACGCGGTCGGGTGCGAGGTCGCGAATGCTGCGCTCGACCAGCTCGAGCGGCTCGCGCGCGGGGAGGCGTGGAGGGCTGCGAGGGCCGCGTGGCGAGCGGTCGGCGTCGACGGGGGAGAAAAGAGCGACGGGCTTGGTATATGGAGCGTGTGGTCACCCCAGTTCGTAGATGTGCTTTCGAAGCTGGACGTCGTCGATCATGCGATGACCCTCGGCACTGTACTGGCATTCAAAGTCAAAGTAAAGGGCGGAGATATGGGTGCGTCGCTCTACCCTTTGTTCATCCTTTTTTTTTTCCCCGTCCAAAGAAGCTGATGATTGATGCTTTTTGGTTGCCGGTTTTGCACGGGATACCACTATAGGATATCAGTCGCACTCCGCTCAGGCGCTACTCAAAGGGCTGAGCGATGCTGTGGGCGAGATGAATCTGGACGTGACCAGCGCACCGGGGGGTGTGCCCTTTAGCGTCCATTTCCGCACGTTGGGGGATGTGGGATATTTCATGACGAGTCTCAACACGCCGCCTGCCACTATCAGGGCTGTAGAGGACAGGATTTGGGCGTTGCTCAGCCAATAGATGTGGATCGTGTGCGCATGTGTGTGCACATGTATTGTTCCTCTTTTTTCCCTTGCAAACCCAAATAGCTGGTGTATTTGGGAGCTCAATTGGGATCCGTCGGCAAAAACGTCTCATGACGCACCGCCTACCATAGGTCATTGAAGCCGGCTCATTGGGAAGCAGATCTTGGAGAGCACGAGGTCTGCCGGGCATTTCGAAAAAAGAAAAATACAGTATCGAGAATAGTGCCATTGCGTAACGTGTACAGGTTACAGGTCGAAAGGAAACAAGTGCGTTCCCCTTTGTAAGTGTAACTCGCTTGGCAGCACCGCTCCCAATGACCTTGACGCATGACGTGCCTGTATGGTAGCGCCTTCGGCCTTTTTATTTCGTAAAGGCGCGGATGATTTTGGCGGAGATGTGGAGGAAGAATATGGATGCGATGAACGAGAGTGACAGGACGAGGACAATGAAAGGGTCACTGTAATGAACAGCGGGATTGCCGGGCGTCAGAAATAGAGGGAGAGAAAAAAAAGGAAGAAAGGGTGCGTACACTCGAAGCCCCGGTGAGTCGTCCGTGTACAGCTTGAGCATGGTGTTCGACGAGCCTCCTGCACCGGCGGCGCGCGACGAGTTGGGCTTGGCAACTTGCGACGCACCAGCGCGTCGACTGCAACCATTGGTGTATTAGGAGGAGAGATGGACAGAGCCTAGCGGCGGAGCAAAGGCGGGAAGGGGCAGAAGGGGGGGGCGTGTTTCTCGAGAGAGAGGGGCCACGTACCGAATTTGGGCACCGGGGGGTTTGGCGACGGCAGCTGACGTGGAGGTCGATCGCGAAGAGACGGAGCGCGCGGGTGCGTCAGAGTCGGACTGGGAATGGGTGGAACGTGAGGGGCACATTCGGGAATCGTGAAATTGGGCCACTCACCATGGTGTCTGTGTTGTGTGTGTGTGCGTGTCAAGTTTCGTGTCCGTCCGTTGCTTTTTGAGCTCTCGGGGGTGCCAGTGCAGGGCCCCCAGTCACCACCCCTACGCCAAGGCCAAACTCCGCCTCACTCGGCTAACTGCAAACAGCACCGCACTGATAGTTCCCCTCTCCTTTTTTTTTTTGTCACATCTCCAAATGGCGACCTCTACGACCGTGCTCGTATCTTCATTTCCGCCCTTCCCTACCCTCGCGCTCTCCGTACCTGAGGACACCACCCTCGATAATCTCCGTGCCGTCCTCTTGGCGCGCTACCCCTTCCTGCCACCCACGCCCGATCTTCGCCTTTCTCCCGTTTCGGGACCATCTCAGACGGACGAGATCACCACGCTCGCTTCCATCCTAGGGGCGCGCCGCGAGACGGAGATGTTGTCGTTGGCCATTCGCTGGTCTCCCTTCGGCTGGTGCCGCGCATGCGGGGCGGGAAGGGCGGCTTTGGATCGCAGCTGCGCGCCGCTGGTGGTCGTATGAGCAGCCAGAAGACGAGCAATAATGACTCGTGCAGGGATCTAGCGGCCGCCGCCTCAGCACCATCAAAGAGGCAAAAAAGTGCGTTTTCCTTGTTTGTCACCAAACATTGACTGATTATTTTTTTTCTTTCTCCTCGCGTGCTCTTTTGTTCCAGGTTGGCCGAATATTTGGAGCAGGAGCCGGCGCGTAAGAAGGCTGCGGCAGAAGAGCAGCGCGCCAAGTTGGAGGCACTCGAGCGAAAACTGGGCATCGACGGAGACGCGGGCTCTAGCTCGAACGGCGATCCGACCCAAGTCGCCGGGAGGAAGCACCGGTTTGATGATACTGAGTATTTGGAGCAGAGTCGGGAGCTGGTGGATAACGTGAAGAGCGCGGTGACTGCTGGTCAGTTTCTCATTTCCGTTTTTTTTTCTCCATCGGGATCCTATTACCCCTTTCCTCATGCACCGCTCCTAGGACTTCTCAAAAAGCGCAAGAAGGCAAAGAAGGATCAAAGCCCGTCACAGTCGAAAGTGGAGGCCCCAAGGGCACTGTCTCAGGGACAGCTGGAGGCTCCACGGTCACAGCCCGCCCTTTCGAAGTCCAGTGCGGGGGAGATCTCGGCGATTAACACCGCTGCCGTGGGTGCCTAGCTGCTCTGCTCTTATACCATTATTTTCTCGCATTGTTTTTCCTCCCTGTCCAATCACCGACCCGTTCAGTGTATTCGTAAACAATCAAATAGGCCATTCATTCTTCGGTCATCTTTTGTAAGGGCTAATTTGAACTCCCCTCACGGCTGCTTATGGCAGACCTCTGCTAGTGGCTTGCTTGGTGTCTACAGCAACGGGCTGGTACGGTATTCGCGAAGATATGGGCTCACGTCGGGATTGGATGGATTTCTTCCGTACTCCGTACTTTTCATTCCTCGCCCGGCTCGCTCCAATCATTCGGCGCAGTGTAATTTTCAATTACCAATCCAGATATTCCTAGGTATCCCGACTAATGGCGTGCTCCATCCACCCGTGGGCACGCGTCCACGGCTGTGCTCTGAATGTATGTCTCTATCTATCGAACGTACCCCTTCATTGCTTATTATGTCCGTCTCACATATCTTGCTCCGGCCATTTGAAGTGGAAGAACGTGCGACGCCACCGGTGGTTAGTTATTTGATACTCACTGTTTCCTCTCGAACGTGAGGTGTATCTGATATAAAAATAAAAAAACCGTATTTTCCCCCAATGAGGAGCCCTTTATGGAATTGCGTTGGATCTACACCCAACGCCGTCCTTCGCCGCAACCCCGTCTTCGCCGAATGCTGGGTGGAACGGATCAGTGGCATCACATTTCCACGGACTTGGCCCACAAGGACTCGGACGAGGCGCATGAAAATTTGTATGTTCTGTGTCGCCTCATGTTTTGCTTGTCGGACTGTGCCCTTGCAGTTCCTTTGAACAGCGGGGCATTTTTCCTGTGCGGCGATGTGATGTACTTGCATACAGTCGTACTGTACACTGTTGTCCCTACGCCGGAGGTGCCGGACCGCTGAGTGTCTGTCAAGGTTTGATTTGGTGTGTTTGGTGTTGCGCGTGGATGTGCGCGTGTGCGGGCCCCCGGGTCCCCGAATCTTAAAGCCCATGACCGCTGCACAGGAGAGTACCCGGAAACCGCCCTAGGACAGAGATCGGATTGTACATTTGTTTTGGGGTACGCGGAAGCGCCGTGGTATAAAAAGGGTCCCATAAACGGCACCTCAGCATATGACTCGCTCCCCTGAACCCCCTCTGCTAACAAAAGATGTCCTCCAGCTCGAGTCTCCTCCTGCGCATGTGCGATGTCCCTTCACCTTTATTGATCCCTACCATACGTTCCTCATATCCTTCCGTGTTAGGTTTCCAGATAACACATTTGATGTGCACGTTCTCCGGACGTTCACTCGGGACCTGAATGGCTGGCTTGGCAGACTACAAGGCTCCGCCCCACAGGCGAGCGAGACGATCAGTCAACTCGTCATCGCGCTCAACCAGACCTTTCGCGAGGTGGAGCTATCCTATCTGGTCTGGCGCAGTGAACGTGTGCAGACGGTGTTGCAGCATGGTATGCTTCTTGTCCCTTTCTTTTTCCCTTGCGTATCAGAAAACGGTGATCTCGGTCCTACGTTGTAGGGTTTCGTTATAACAGGGCACGCATTGAGACAGCGCTTTGGCGGCGCAATCGAGGGAGGCCCGCCGCCGCATTCCCGGGGATCTACACCCCTTTCTACTATCCGGGGGCGGGTACCTCTCCGCCTGCTGCCGGCTTCTCCTCAGCGGGGCAAGCCAGCTCTTGGCCCCCTGCCCAAGGGGACCCGTCGTACTTCCAGGCGAATACGTATGTGACGACTGCTTCCCCCGCTGGCGTCCCGGGCACACCGAAGGTTCAGAGCGCTCAAAACTACCCTTCACATGTCCAACATCCTTATCACCATCGCAGCGACTCTGCAACCTACGCGCCCGCCGGGATGCTGCAGCAGTGGCCGGCGCAGGATGGTGGCAACGGGGTTGGCACATACTATCCCCCTCCCCCGTACCCGCCGCCCAACTGGAAGCCCCCATCCCCTGTGCCCGGATCTCCGCCTGTCTCTACAGAGGTGGCGACTGCTGTGGACGTCGCTTGTCGTTACCTCGAGGCGGTCGGAAAGGCGATCAACGTCTGCATCGACTTGAATGCGATGTAAAGCGAGGGACATGTAGTATGTGCTCGAGTGAACACATCTAGTTTTATCTTCTGCTGGGCAGCACATTCTCATATGGATTCCGTTTCTCAAGCTGTGCTACGAGTTCTCCTACATCGAGATTTGGCATCGTATTTGGGCATCGTAGGGGGTGGTGCCTTCTTCGCAGCCTCCTCACTTCTTTGGTGCCCTCCCCCAGTAATTTTGCCAAGCCTCATTTCAGATACCATACCATACATAGACCCGTGTATTTGTAGATATTCTAATTAACTGACGTATGAGTGGAATGGAGAGGCAGTGCGATATATGCGATGCGATGCTGTGATAACTGTACTCGGATTATTGGGTTAGAGGCGGCCACGTTCTCACGCTCTCGCTGCGAGAGCTAACACGTGTATAGAAACCGTCGAGTTGCGACACATCCCAGAGCCCCCGACGGACTAATATGGCCCTGCTCCTGTTCGCGGCTATGCGGGCGGTGCCCTGGCCAATATCGAGACGGGGCTTTGCCACCGTTGTCGAACGACGGAGGGGGCCCCAGACCGTCATCGAGAAGATCGTGCAGAAGTACGCCGTTGGGCTCCCGGCCGGAAAGCTCGTCAAGGCTGGAGACTACGTCATGATCCGCCCCCAGCATGTTATGACTCACGACAATACGGGGCCGGTCATATCAAAGTTCGTGGTGTTAAGCCCGGCGGCGTCGTTGTGTCTGATGGTGTTCTTTTAGGTTCAAATCTATCGGGGCGACGCAGATCAAGTCCCCCCGGCAAGCGGTCTTCACGCTCGACCACGACGTCCAAAACAAATCGCCCAAGAACTTGGCCAAGTACGCTAACATCGAGGCCTTTGCGCGCGAACAGGGCGTGGACTTTTACCCCGCCGGGCGCGGCATCGGCCATCAGATCCTCGTCGAAGAAGGTTATGCCTTTCCGCACACCCTCACGGTCGCGTCGGACAGCCACAGCAACATGTACGGCGCCGTCGGATGCGTCGGCACGCCAATCGTGCGAACGGACGCCGCTGCTATATGGGCTACAGGAACGACCTGGTGGCAGGTGCCCCGTATGGTTAAAGTGGAGCTGCGGGGGAGGCTCGCTGCCGGCGTCACGGGAAAGGACGTGATAGTCGCGCTGTGCGGGTATTTCAACCGTGACGAAGTGCTCAATGCGGCCATCGAATTCACGGGCGACGGCGTCGCCGCACTGCCGGTCGACGATCGTCTTGCGATCGCTAATATGACCACGGAATGGGGCGCACTCGTCGGGTACTTCCCCGTGGACGACGTCCTACTGCGGTGGTACGAGGCTGTATCGAACAAGCTCCAACTCCGCACGTTTTCCACCACCCCCACCGACTCTTCTTCCATACCGGCACCGCCCGAGCATCCGCGCATAAACAGGCACAGGCTCGATGCTGTGCGCACAGCAGCGCCCCACCTCCGTTCTGATCCCGACGCCGAATATTCCGCCCACCTCGTCATCGACCTCTCCACGCTCGTGCCCCACGTCTCGGGGCCGAACAGCGTCAAGGTGTCGACGCCGCTCCCGGACCTCGAAAAGCGCCGCATCCAGATCCACAAGGCCTACCTCGTCAGCTGCACCAACTCCCGCGCCTCGGACCTCGCCGCCGCCGCCGCCGTCCTGCGCGGGCGGCGCGTCGCGCCCGGCGTCGAATTCTACGTCGCGGCCGCGAGCTCCGCCGTGCAGCGCGAGGCGGAGCGCGCGGGCGACTGGGACGCGCTCGTCGCGGCCGGCGCGCGCGTGCTCCCCGCCGGGTGCGGCCCGTGCATCGGGCTCGGCACGGGCCTGCTCGCGGAGGGCGAGACGGGCATCAGCGCGACGAACAGGAACTATAAGGGCCGCATGGGACACCCCGCCGCGCTGGCGTACCTCGCGAGCCCCGCCGTCGTCGCGGCTAGCGCGCTCAAGGGCCACATTGCGTCCCCCGACGGGGAGCTGCTCGACGCCGCTGCGTTGCCGCCATCGCGCCCCCCCGTGCACTCGATCATTTCCTCGTCGTCGTCGTCGTCGTCGTCGTCGTCCGCTACGCCCGCCGAAGCGGCGGCGGCGGCGGCGCAAGCCGACGAGCCGCTGCTCCCCTCGTTCCCTTCTGTCTTTAGCGGGCCGCTGCTCTTCGTGCCGCAGGATAATTTAAATACGGATGGGATATACCCGGGCAAATACACGTACCAGGACGACATCACGCTCGCGCGCCAAGCGGAAGTCGTCATGGAGAACTACGATCCTGCGTTTGCCCCGCGCGTGCGCGCTCTCGTGGCCTCTTCTTCTACTTCTTCATCTTCAGAGGAGAAGGAGAACAAAGAAGAAGGGGGGGCGCGTGAGAGCGAGGGCGTCCAGAAGCGGGGCGTCGTCCTCGTCGCGGGCTACAACTTTGGCACGGGCTCCTCGCGCGAGCAGGCAGCGACGGCGCTCAAGGCGGCCGGCGTGCCGCTCGTCCTCGCGGGCTCCTTTGGCGACATCTTCAAGCGGAACGCGATCAACAACGGCCTCGTCTGCCTCGAGGCGCCCGAGCTCGTCGCGGACCTCACGCGCGCGTACGCCAGGGACGGGAAGCGGGGCGCGGGCGGCGGACGCGCGGGCGAGCTCACCGTCGACGCGGGGCTGGCGGTCAGCGTCGGCATGGCGAGCGGCACGGTCGAGGTGAGCGGCTTGGAGGGCGGGGGCGGGGGCGGGTCGAGGACTTATGCGGTGCGGCCCGTGGGAGCGAGCGTGCAGGAGCTCTGGCTTTGTGGGGGGCTGGAAGGATACATCCTCAAGTCCATCCAGGCAGAGGCCCGAGAGTCACAAACGGCCTGACAGGCCAAAAAGTAATATATTTCGCCTGTGTGGTGTGTGTGTAGTCTATCTTTTTTTTTTGGTTTCCTTTAGAAACAAATGGAAATTGGATAGGACGAGAGGGGGGAAACTGTTTTTGATGCTGCGCACGGGACTGGCTGATACAAGTACAGAAAATCCGTATTTTGATCGTCATGTACAATATCACCAACATATATGAACTTTGATATATCCGCACTTACTTACGAAGATCGATATGAAACGACTTGGCGACGGGAGAGGCGGGGTGGGCTGCAAAACAATCAAAAGTCGTGACTCCACACCGTGCGCTCTCCGGTCTCTGTCGTCGTGTCGCTGGCCGGGGATGCGAATCGCTCACTTAGGACGGCCAGTCGCGAGCGAAACTCGTCTGCTCCAATGTATGCACCGCACATGCGGCGCTTTCCCGTAAAAGCAGAGCGGCCGTGAAGGACACGGTGGTTGTCGAACGCTGCAACAGACACGTCAGCAGTGTCATTTCGATATGCAAACTGATGTATGCGCAGAGGGAAAATATATGCAGAAAGGAAAGGCGGGGGGAGAGAAGGACAGACCGACGAGAGTTCCCGGGGAGAGATGATGCCAATACTCCGAATCCTGGGAGGTGATGAGTCGGTCCCACATACGCATTGCCTCGTACAGACGCGGCACGTCGGCATAGGGCACCCCTTGGAGGACGCTCCTGTCATCGCTGTTCCATCGCACCGCACGCAAGTTTCCGGCCGCATCGTGTTCTAGTGGTCTGTGAGAAGCACGGTACAGGATCGCGGCTTCGCCTGCGGCGTGGGCAGATATTGGGACCGTGGACAGGAGGCGATACGCATCTGGGTAGAGATCGCGGAGAATGGAAGCGACGTAGAAGCCGTCGACAAGGAGGGTGGCTCCGCCATTGCCGTCAGTGTGCTCGAGCAAGTGGAAAATTTGTACGCCACATGGATCGGTCTGCATAATAGCCGCTAAGGAGGGACTATAAAAAAAGGTTGATGGAACGTCACGCACGAAATAGGTGGTATCGGTGTGGGCGGGCAATGCAAAGTTTGTATATGCCGTGTCACCGCGGGCCAGGTCGGCGGTAAAGTCCCAGAACTTTCCATCTGACCAAGTACCACCACCACATTAGCCGAGGCGGGATAGTAAAAAATATTCAGGGCATTTCACAGTGTGTATCCCGAAGAAAACCGATGTGGTTCGCTAGGTGCTCTGTGGCTTCTGGAGTCGCCGACACCCCGGACACGAAACAAAACCCGAACGCATCCTGGGCGTCAAAGGTGGTCATCAAAGAAAGGTATAGTATAGAGCAGAGAGTTCTGCTTACAATTTTCGATAACAACTTGAACAGCCCATGTTCGCTGGACACAACCTCGTCGTAGGCAACGAGTGGTGGATCTTTCGCAATCTTTGACCCCCACAAGACCTTTCTAGGTGATGTGAGACATTGACGTTGACCATTGTGGCCCGAAAAGAAGCGGATAGATACTCTACTGATTCCCGGTACACCGAAGAGGAATAGCTATTTTTCCGAAGCCAATGCCACGGGTATGTCGAAACGTGGGTTCCAGTCGATGCCGGCCCTGGTAAAGCATCAATGGTAGCCCTAGTAACACGTAATAGAGTCACCAACAGATCACTTGAAGGCCATGCGGCGTAGATTGTGTGGAGACAGGTTCCAGGTCTGGGTGAATCTACACAACACGCGCCGATAAAGCGTGACGATGAGCGGGATGGAATGTAGCCCATACTTCAAAGGTGTTGATCAGTCTCTGTTTGGTGATGGGGTGAAAACATTCAGGGCATCTACAGTGGTCACGGAGCCATATGTGATGGCTAGAGGGGGGTCTCGATAAGCTCTAACACGTGTTGATAGGGGGTTATCGAACTCACAACTTTGATCGAGCAGTCCCGTCCCACTGAATGAACACTTCACGCTCGTTCGCGCTGTTAGTGGGCAAGTCGCCTGCGTCGACTGGATTACGGGGCAGAGTTGAGGACGGCTTCTCAGTGAGTACCGATAAAGCACGGTTCTTGATGCGTGTGACAGGAGGAAACCTAATGTGCGGGGAGGTCTGAGATGGCGCTTAGTTGTGAGGACAACTTGAGCTAATATCTGATTAGAGCCACGTACCGAAGTCACATGGGATACAAACTTGTATAGCTTTGCTAGGGTGGACGAGGACCGGAGTGACAGCATGGCACAGCCCGTGTTCCAGGGGGGCGTTTGGTGCTAGCGGCGAGAAAGGCGGGCAGCCCACCCACGGACGACGCCACGTGAGCTGGGGGAAACTAACTAAAATGGCGGACCATCTCACGGGACTATGGTTTACACATTTCCTACACCCGCACCCGAATATTCACATAAATAATCGAACGCCGGCTTTCTCTGCATAGCCGCCCTATGTATTTTGGGAGGGGTCGGCCTTATCGTGTGCTCCAACGGCGACGAACAATCACAACTGGTGGAGAAATCCGATGGAATGTTCTTGAAAGGTGCCATGTACTGCATGGGTTCCTTAATATTAAACACTCTCGCCCTGAAAGCAGTGGCCTTGCCCGCCAGCCTTTCCCGCGCTGCAGGCAGCATTGCCTACTACTGTCAGTATGCCATATAGCCATAGCCACGCACGTGAGTCTCACGCCGGGACACCACGGGAAAGAGGATGGCATCCCGTATTAGTATGGCCGGGTTCGGGCGGTACGATATTCGGACAACGCCCGTCATCCCATCATATCGTTATCAACAGCGAGTGGCTTTCTCGATCAGCATTTGGCGCACGAAGCCCCTATTATTCCCGCTGTACCTCCGCTCGCACATGAGCCGCGCTGCGATGGCCGGCAAGTGACAAGTACGGTTAGGTCTAGGGAAACACATTCAGCATGAAGCAATCCATCACCGCGCCGCAGCGAGCCTACGTGACATGTGGACGTGTAAGTGGTGGTGATGGCCTCGGGACGGGACGTACAGTACATTACTCATGGATCTGATATGCCCCCTCTAGTTCCAGTAACGTAAAGAAGTGCCTGGGGGTGAGAGGTGGCGTGTGATCCAAATACGAAAACGAAACAGCTCCGGCAGACTGACAGGGCCTGAAAGACGAGATATGAGATATGAGACGCGACGCGACGCGACGGCCGCTTTATAAGTCACCGGTGGCATGAATGGCAGATGCGAAAAAACGACATCGCGAGAAATTTCCAAGGGGAGGGATCAGAAGGTGGTCGAGTATTTCTTTTTTTGACCCAGCACACGGAAAAGTGTGAGCCACCGCTAGGCGCCGTTCTCACCTTCCTTCAGGCGATCTGAACACCCGTCATCACGGCCCAAAGCAAAAACCAGAGTAACCCGAAGGGTTTGAGGAGCACCTGGAACGCCCAGATACATGCACGCAGAATGCAGAATTGCCACCGAGCCTTTTCATTGAACCGTGTTTACCACGGACACTACTTCAAACTCGGTATCGCCAATTACCTGCGCTGTGGACAGTAAGAGGGTCTCTGATCCCCCCCCAAGCGATTGTGCGAATGCCCGCCGCCACTTCCAAACCCTCGACCGACCGAGTCAGCCATTTCCGTACTTGCGTGAATATTGACCACAACCCTTCCAACGTCCAAAAAAAAATACGTCAACGCATACACTGCAGTGCGAAAACAGCCACTCGTACTCTACCGCATTGCAATGCTCGCCACTCTTCCAAAGTTCTCATCCGAGTCAGCATCGCGAGGGGTTCTGTACCCACGTTAATCTTGGCCGCTCCACTTTACATCAAAAGTAACGTACAGGTTAAACGCAAGGCAAACCGCCGAGAGCAGACATTTCATGCTGTACCCCGGTGGAGCATAGTGGTCTAGACACGAGCTTTAGCGCAGAAAATCATAGCCTCCATCACTGTAGTCGGAGTTGGTGACAAGGACAGCACGAATCAAAAGGGTGGAACCCGCTCATGCAATATGGCCGAATCAAGCGAGGCCAATACGGTAGCGCGATATCCTTTCTTTCGTGATTCCCATGCCCATCACATCCAGGGTAAAAGCCAACAAACAAGCAGATTGAGGTGCAACCATCACCAGTCAGTGATGACAGAAATTTGACGAAGCCAGTCTTTTGATGCCCCGTGGCATGTCTTTACGGATGAGACAGCATGGCAACCAGAAAATCCAAAACCACGTCGTCGCTGGCGAGGCTGGCACCTGGCAATGCGAACAGAGTGTCCAGTCGAAATCGAGAGGAAAATGTTTCATTTAGAGCTTCTTCTTCGAGTAGGTAAGCCGCGGCGATGACTTTCGGCCGTTGGGAGACAAGTCGCCCTCGGCCGAGCGAGCGGTAAAACGTAAAAAAGTAAAATCCCGAAAAAAAAAAGAAGTCGCTTCGCTCGCCCTGCTCGAACATCCTCTCCATGGCATCCTTCGCATCTCGCTCCTCACAGGCCCTCCGCACCGCATCTCGCCGTGCTGTACCCCGCGCCACCCTCAAACCCGCAAACGCAGCCAGCTACTCGCTGCTCGCATCGCGCTCCGCGGCTCTTACCAGCGCGTCGCGCAGGGCGGCGACGTCCTTCGAGGTCCCTTCTCTCTCCCAACATTGTTGTAATAATTTGCATCTCTGACCCCCGTGCCTCTGTTTCTTTTTCTGTCTTTTTTTTTCCCTTGCAATTGCAGCAGTCCGTCCGCGGAGTCAAGACGCTCAACTTTGCTGGCTCCGAGGAGGTCGTGTACGAGCGCAGCGACTGGCCGCTCGCCAAGCTGCACCAATACTTTAAGAATGACACGCTCGCCATCATCGGGTACGGGTCTCAGGGCCACGGGCAGGGCCTCAATGCGCGCGACAATGGCCTGAACGTCGTCGTCGGCGTGCGCGAGAACGGCGAGAGTTGGAAGCAGGCACAAGAAGATGGTTGGGTACGTGCACACCAAAATATTTCCCCTCCTCCCGCCCTCTACCCTAATGATTAGCAACAACGTCCGCTCATTCATTCGCTATTGTTTTTTTTTTGGGATAAAGGTTCCCGGTGAGACGCTTTTCCCAATCGAGGAGGCAATCGACCGTGGCACGATCATCATGAACCTACTCTCGGATGCCGCACAGTCGTCGACGTGGCCAAAGCTCGCCCCGCTCATCACCAAGGGCAAGACGCTCTACTTCTCGCACGGCTTCTCCGTCGTGTACAAGGAGCAGACCAAGGTCATACCCCCACCCGAAGTCGACGTCATTCTCGTCGCGCCTAAAGGCTCCGGCCGCACCGTGCGCACCCTCTTCAAGGAGGGCCGCGGGATCAACTCGTCCATCGCCGTGTGGCAGGACGTCTCGGGCAAGGCGAGGGAGAAGGCCACTGCGGTCGGCGTTGCCATCGGCTCGGGCTATATGTACGAGACTACGTTCGAGAAGGAGGTCTACTCCGACCTGTATGGCGAACGCGGTGTGGTGAGTCGTGGCTCTATCTATGCTCTCGTGCAAATGGACCCACTTCTAACTTCCTCCTTTACAGCTAATGGGTGGCATTCGTGAGTTGGCACACATCCTCCGGATGTCCGATCTTACTTATAACTCTTGCAGAGGGCATGTTCCTCGCCCAATACAAGGTCCTCCGTGAGAATGGTCACTCGCCTTCGGAGGCATTCAATGAGACCGTCGAAGAGGCGACCCAATCCCTCTTCCCGCTCATCGGCGCCAATGGGTGTGCCCCCTTCTTCCAATCATTCCTAGAACCAACCACACTAACGCTTCCCCACTTCCCTTTCCCCACTAGGATGGACTACATGTACAACGCGTGCTCCACGACCGCACGCCGTGGCGCGCTCGACTGGGCCCCCATCTTCGAGGCGGCGAACCGGCCGGTCTTTGAGAAGCTTTATAAGAGCGTGCGCGACGGCACCGAGACGCGCAACGCGCTTGAGTTCAACGGGCGTAGCACGTACCGCGAGGACCTTGCGCGCGAACTCAAGGAGATCGATAACCAGGAGATCTGGCGCGCAGGCAAGACGGTGCGCTCCCTGCGCCCGGATTATAAGCCTTCATGAACTGCGGAAGAGTAACTTTTGACTGGGGCGGGGCGTGCGTGGTTGTGGTTGTGTTGCCGAACACTACCGGGGATGGGATCGGAGGTGAAAAGTGCTCGATAAAAGCACCCATTTAGGGGGCCGTATCTACCTCTCATTGACGTGATGTATTACAACTTTAGGGTGTTACACGATTTCCTTTGTTTCACTCTTAATTGACCAATGCGGCGCGCACGATCTCGGCAGGAGCGTGCGGCGTAGCGCAAAACAATTCACTCTGCCTTTGCCTTGTCCTGGACGTCTGCCTCGCGAGCACCCGAACCCCACACCAACTCCTCGATTTCACTCTTCCCGCCCGTCAGACTGAGCAGTGTGCCCCACACGGGCGTCAAGACTGGTACGAACATCGAGACGCGTGCACGGTACGCGGCGTAGCCTCGCGGGTACTTACTCGCCGAAATAGACTCGGTGAAGCGCGTCGAGGAGAGGAAAAGCAGGCAAAGCGCAAGCGAGGGCGAGAGCGGCACCAAGGTCCTCAGCACGTCGAGCGTAGCTTCGTGCGCGGTGAACAGCGGTTGGGCATGGCGCAAAGACAGAAGAGGGATGAGATTGAAAACGCCCTGTCGGCACGACGCGTCGTCAGCCAACACGAACAGTAAAAGGTCGGGGGGGGGAGGAGATAAACGGAAGGAACACGCACCCAGAAAGACTGCTCGGCGAAAAAGTTCGGGTGCCGGCTCCAAGACCAGAGACCGCGCGTGCAAAACCCGCGCGCGGCGTCGTCTTTGGTCCACGCGAGGCGTGCGCCGGGCCAGTGCCTGCGCGCGTCGTACGTCCCGTGCTTCCACGCGTGGAAGGCGTACTGCTGGTTGTCCGCGGTGAACTCCCACGCGAGGAGCGCGAGCGCGGTGAGGGCGAGGACGCCGTCTGCGTATGTCAGCGGGGTTGGGTGCGTCGCGGCGATCAGCGCGGGAGTGGCCATCAGGAGCAGAAGGACGTTTTGAATCGCGGCTGAGGACAGGGGACGGTGACGAGTGAGGTTGAGGTGAGGAAGAGTTGAGAGAAATGGTGACGTCAAGAGAGGGGTTGTGGCGGCGCGCTGGTTTCGAGATGGACGTACCGATGAAGGTAAGGTTGACTACTTGGAAAAACCACGGAGGGATTTTGGTGCGGAGGACGGCCCAGCGGTAGTCCTCGTCGTCGCTACAAAATAAATGTCAACACAGGGGTAATGGGTTATTAGAAGAACATACAGCCGGAAAAGGCCACGCCTCCAGGTGTTATAAGATAGCCTTAACGTCCACAGGACCTTTTCAGAGCTTCGGTGAGTATAATTCGACTAACGGTCAGGGGTAAGGCGCGAACAGTGAGGCCCAGCATGAGCAGTGCGCGAGGGCTAAAGTTGCGCGCGAGGTGACTGGCCTCTTCCGGAACATATGGCAGAAGATATCTCCAAGCTTTGTTGTCGAGGGGCCACAGGGGGAGGAGGGCCCAGTAGGCGGTGTAGACCGTTGGCAGGAACGTCCAGACGCGGTCAACCTGGGAGACGTTGCCGGTGATGATGGAGAGAACATAAGTCGTCGCAGTAGAGGCGGCACATAACCTCAGAGGATATGCGAGTAGAGAATTGAAGTCCTGGTATTCAGAGAGAGCAAGCGTTGGCATGGTCGTAGTCCGCAGTTAAGCGTTGTTGAATGGAGTTTTATGACGCCATCACGCTTCTTATCTACTATAATATAAAGCCATTCCACCCTTCGCATATATAGTCTGTTCATCGTATATATGGTCCGTTCATTGTATATATGGTCTGACTTGAACAATTTCAAATTGTTCTGAGCCTTTCCAGTCTTCCTCTGCCCGTGCTCTGCTTCAACTCGCTCCACCATTTCAAAATACCACAAAGGGCTTTATTGTTGTTCTTCATCCTCTCACTTTTTTCTTTCGACATCACCTGGACGCCGCGTTGGGATCCGTGACTGACCATGTGACATTGGCTCCGACTGATCTCGCCGTCGGCATTGTTCGAAATGACCAATCGGCAGCATCCACATTTGTCTCCTCCCTCCCTCCAACCTCTCTTCTCCTCTCCGTCGACATCGCCATGTGATGTCAGACTCCTCTTAAGCAATCGCCCCAGACTACCTGAGAACGCTACATGCGTTCCATTCTTTTTGTTCTCCCAAAATAAGGAGGCTGCATGCAGCAACTTTTCTATAAAGGCCAAGTCTGTCCTGCCAATTGGAGTAGATCGAACGGACGTCAACAACTAACACCACAGCAACAACAACAACAACAACAGGTTCCCTCCCTCGGTATCCGCTCGGTGAAGCTCAAGATTCGATCGATTTGCCCGTTGCAGTGGTGGTCCGAGGGTGGTGCAGGCTTGGTTGCAGGTGCGTAGGTGTCGTCATAGTCGACCGCCCTCTCTGACTGGGCTACAGTGATCTTGGCAGGTGCGTTCTGTGGTGCGCCGCAGTGTTGCGCACGCTGTCGACTTGGTGGGCCTCAGTGCCCCTTCGCTGTTCAGTTATGCCCTTGCAGGGCGGCTCTCCCTCGCCCTCTCTGGTGTGCGTAAGCTGCTGGCTCAGTGACGTGGCTCGGTCCCATTCCCTTGCGCGGGCCAATCAGCCCTGCACCTGGTTTTAACCGTGCGCGGTCCTGTGGCCTCGGAGTCGACCGCGGTGCTTGCGAACACACGCTCCATGCCCCATGGGTCTTCAGGAGCGTCAGAATTGCTGTGTGTGCTGTGCGTGCCTTCGGCCATCGCTCGCGCTCCCCCTCCTTCGTCCGCTTCTTCTGCAAGTGCACCTGATGTCATTTGTCCGCGAGGAGCACGCCGCCTCCTCCCATTCCTCAATGCCGCCAACCACAAATTCATCAAAAGCCATCAGGATTCATATATTCATACAGTGAGTTTTCATTCATCTTCATTTTTGGGTACCAAACAGGGCCACGCACGTCGCACCCCCGCCCCACCTGCATCGACGCCGCCGCCTCCCCGCGTTCCTTAATGCTGCCCTGCCAGCCTCGCAATTTGTCAAAGCCGGTCAAACCCATCAACAGTGAGTATTCATTTGTGTTCAGTTTTCGAAATTTCGGTTTTTTTTTCGATACCAAACAGGGCCGCGTCGCACATTCCCCATCCCCCCTGACCTGCACAACCAACACCTTCAACGCCGCCTCCTCCTCCCATTCCTCAACGCCGCCGCAGCCAGCCTCGGAATTCGTCGTGGTGAGTAATCATTCACCTCCATTTTTCGAGTTTTCTAACTTTTTTTTGATTTACCTGCTGCCTGTCGCCCGTCGCCCGTCGCCCGCCATTCCCCACCCCCTCTCGCTTGCAAATGCGAGGCTGCCCGGCCACACCACACACCCAGTGAGTTTTCTTTCATGTTTATATTTCCTTTTCTGACTTTTTTCGATACCAAACAGGGCCCCGACACCTGACACGTCGCCCGTCATTCCCCACCTCTCGCTTGCAACCGCGAGGCCGCCCGGCCACTTCCCACACCCAGTGAGTATTCTTCATGTTCATTTCAACTTTTTCGATACCAAACAGGGCCCCGACGCCGCTCCCCACCCCCCTCTCCCCTTCAACCGCGAGGCGTGCAACAACGCCCGGCCGCCTGGCCACACCCCACACCCCTCTCGCTGTGAGTATTCCTGATGTTCCTGTTTCGAGTTTTCTGACTTTTCGATAGCAACAGGGCCCGGCGTCGTTGCCCACCCCCACTCCCCTACAACCGCAAGGCGTGCAAAAACGCCCGCCCGCCCGGCCACACCCCACACCCCTCTCGCAGTGAGTATTATTGATGTTCATCTTTCGAGTTTTTTCTGACTTTTTTTCGATACCAAACAGGGCCACGACGCCATTCCCCACCACCGAGCCCCTACAACTGCGAGGCCTGCAACAACGCCCGCCTGACTGACCGTGTGCCCGCACTGTTGCTTCCTGCTCCCAGGGGGGGGGGCTGTCAGGGCCCCCTTTTTGCAAGAGCTCCGGGCCCTGCAAAGGCTGTCGAGCCCCGCCCAAACCTCGCTGCTGCCACCCCATCTCTGTCTCTCTTATGCGATACTTTCTTGCTCACTGTAATTCTGTGTAATATGCTCCTTTATGTCAGTTTTTAATAATGCATGATGCTTTCTCTCATTGTCGCTCCTGCTGCATGCCTGGCGTCCGAGCTCCATGACGATTTCGCGTGAATTGTGTGTCACACTCATACGAATAATCAACTGAATCGTCACTCCACATCGTCAGTCACACGGGTCACCGCTAGTACTAAAACTAAACCTACTAAAACGAAACGATGTCCAGGCTAAGCGCATATCTCAACAGGTCAAGTAGGGTCGCTCGCGATGCTACCGCAAGAGGTCAGGGCCACCCTTATGCATGGATATTTGCCCCGCCCCTCCCCCAGCCAGAACTGCTGATTTGATTCCCTCTCACAGTGCTGCAGATGCAAGGCGCGGAGCGGCCCTCCCGCATGCCCCTGACCCTCTTCACGCTCGACACGCCCGAGGCGATCAAGAACTACGCCCTTGGCTGCGATGCCGACGTCGGCGGCACCTCCACCGTCCACTTTGACTTTGACGACGACCCCGCGCGCGCGCCTCCATCCAGAGGCGACGATGGGCAACCCAAGCGCGGCGCGGCGCGGTTCCATGGACACATGCGCCTCGCTGTGCGTCCAGAGTACGAACAGCGCATCCGCGGCGGGTACGCTGGTTTCCGCAACCAGGTGTGTGGTATCATCATTAATTACCCCCTCCCCTTGTCCCCGAGCAAGGGGACAAGCAAGACAAAACTTCTCAGCCATCTGTTTGTTGTAGTTTCGTCCGACACTGTTTGGCGAGCTCACGGATGACGTGTCAAATCACCGCTTCCTAGCGCTGCGAGTACGCGCCGCGGGCCACCCGCGCACGCGCGGCTCGTACTTTGTCAACATCCAGACGGAGGGCCCGACGAACGACGATTTGTGGCAACACCGGCTGTACTTTTCACGCGACGATGGCGGGTGGGAAGATGTCTTTGTGCGTTCTTTTCCTTTTCACCTCCGCCTTCTCCATCCTACAAATTTGTTGAAATGGAAACTAGATTCCATTCGACGGGTTTGTGATGACCAAAGCAGGCACGATCAACACTCAACCGGTCTCTATGCTGCGCGAGCGTATTCGTTCCGTGGGCATATCCCTCCTCGGTGGAAATTCGGGCATCGAAGGACCGTATGAACTTGGGATTGATGAAATTCGTGCCGTTAACGAGGAAGATGTCACGGTCCCGCCACGTAGGCTGTCTTATATAATCTCGGGTGTGGACCTGACTGATGCTTCTCTGTTTTGCAGTGGACAATTCAGTACGGCATGAAGGTGCGCAGTGGGAGCGAGGGCCGATATGATCCGCACAAGTCGCAACCACAGCAAGGCAGGCTTACCAACGTTTCCATTGCTTCCGTGATCCACCTGCAGACGACTCTCCGGTCCGAGTCGTGCGCGCACTTGCTCGAAACAGTTGAAGAGGGATAAGGATGTGGATAATGAATGTCAAGCATAGGAGCATAGGCACGCATAAACACAGAAAAGTGAGATATGATGTAAACTGGCCACAGTGAATCCAAGAGTATAGTACAAGCGAACGCATAAAAAGGGAAGAAAGGGCGAGTAGGAGATAAAAAGGTAACTTAGTGAAGTAGTGAAACGAGTTGGAAATTTTTACGCGACCACACAACCTCCGCCTCCGCAGCAATTGATAGTTCCTTGGTCCATCCCATCAGGATGACTGTATGATCCCGGGGCACCGGGCCCATTCGACTGGACAGGACGGCCTGTTTGTTGCTCCTGGGTATTAGGGGTGGATGTAGTCAAGTCAATACGAAGGATGCGATCAAAGGGTACAAACCCCAAAGCAAATCGAGAATAGAGCCGCACCTTGTTGTATTTACGAATTTCACGGACCAAATTGGAAAAAGCTTCGTCCACATTGATTCGTTGCTTGGCCGATGTCTCAATAAAGCGACAGCCGAAATGTTTAGCAAGATCACGACCCTCTGCATATGATGGAGGGGATGAGTGCCCATGTGCCCACGGTAGCTGAGAGATGGGATGTACCATTCATGCCGACCTGACGCTCAAACTCGAGGTCGCATTTGTTTGCGACGACGATGACGGGGAACGAGTCCTTATCCTTGACGCGTAGAATTTGCTGGTGGAACGTGCTGATTTCCTCGAACGAGTTCCGCGACGTGATCGAGTACACGAGCAAGAAGCCTTCACCGGTCCGCATGTACTGCTCGCGCATGGCACTGCAAGCGGGTGCAATCGGAAGAGATAAGACATCATGTACCTGGTTGATACGGACGATGATACATACCCATATTCTTCTTGCCCGGCCGTGTCGAGGACATCAAGAAGCGCAACCTCGTCGTCGATGACGCACTGCTTCCTGTATGAATCTGTCGCCATAGCAGGGTATGAGTGTGCGGGAGAAGAAGGGAAAGGGACGCATATATGCGGCGTGCTATGCGTACCCTCGATGGTAGGATCATACTCGTCCACGAAGTGGCTTTGGATGAATTGGATGGTAAGAGCGGACTTTCCGACGCCTGGTAACAAATACGGGGAAGAGCTGAGTGAGTGGCACAGACATCCCCAGTGAGCGAAAAAGGATGACGTACCACCACCGCCCACGACCACCAATTTATATTCCCGTAGAAACTGAGCCTGCAATATAACGCGGTTATAAGGAACTGCCGAGACGGAAAAGGAGGGAGAGAATAAACGGTGCGGGAAGGAGAATGACGAACCCTGGACATTTGAACTGAAGAAAGAATAACACAGAATGAGAGGAAGAGGGCAGAGAGGGGGAGAAGGTGGGGTAGGAAAGGATCAAAATGAGACAAGAAGGGAGTGCCTGTCTATAAAAGGTCACGAGAAGAAAAATAAGAGCAGGGGGGCTGCACGTGGGGCGCGGTCGAAGAGATGGGATAACGATGATACGACGACGTGATCAAACGAGTGATGATCGCGGTGCGTGCGTTGGGTGCGTTGGATCGGACTTGCCCTTGCTGATCCGGTCATACCCGCCCGTGCCCCTGCTCACTCATGCGCATGCTCATGCGGAGCGTACTGTACCGCTACTGTAGCACGTACGGCAGACAGCAGACAGATTGCATTCCAGTTCCAGCCAATTCGGTTCCATTCAATAATGCCACGACACACGCCATGCCGTGACCATCCCTGCATTCATTCACGGTGCCTCCGACAATTAACTCAGATCAGGTCCCAGTCCCCCCAACTGAACGTACTTGACTCCACTCCAACCGTCAATCAATCCCTCGGTCACCTATATTCCCCGTGCCCCGAGAAAACGCACCCTATGCAGGCAGTGACTGAGTTATCTGAGAATAATAGTTTCCGTTTCAGTCAACGCCACCCAACGCCACGCTCGCACTTAGTCTCGTGCCTATGACAAAACCCGTCACCGGCAATAAATGCCCTCGTTTTGGCTTTCTCGCAGGTACGGGCTCTCGAGACAGGTAAAAAGCCCACCCCCAAGATATGAAGAAAAGTAAACCAGTACGATATCAAAAACCTGATGCCTGCACAGCAGGTTCATCGCTCTGCTCCTAAGTGGTATATACAGGTCTATCCCGAGGATGAACAATCCATCAGACAAATATCAATCATACTGTACGTTCGAAACGAGATACGACGCGGCTGCCTCCCAGGGGAGTGAAGTAAGCTGAGTGTACCAACTAGGCCAATTACAGTTCCCGGCTAAACTAAACGACGTAAATGTGAAGCTGGCGCATTGACTGATGCATCACGGACAGTAGAGCGCCCAATCTTTTGACGAGGGATCAGCGTGTGATAAAAGGCGTTGCGGTGCTGAGGGTGCTTGCCATGGCCCCAAATGTACACGCCCAGTCACCGCATGCACAAAGGAAGGGGCCACGGGGGCAGGAAACCAGGTGCGGACGGTGATATTGGAGCGCATGTGTGAACATTCGGTCGTGAATGGATGTTTTTGACGAACAGATCAGGAAACGATGCAACTGCTGTTCCAACAACCCGCACCGGGCAACCGGATGCCGCTGTCGGGTGTCAGAGTCCGAAATATGCGGCGCATCTGTAGTAACTCCTAAGGGATTACGGGCGGGGCGAAAGTGCCAAAGAAATGGGGGTCGGTCATCCGAATTGCAATCTCCATAAACGGACAAGGAAAGAAAAGAAACAAAAGAGAGGGAAAAAGGTTGGGAAAAACGCACTCTATTGCGATCGCGTATCTCACAGACGAGGCCTATGAACGTCTCGGTCACGTTGATCCCCAGCTTGGCCGACGTTTCGACGAAACGACACCCAAGTTCTTGTGCGATGTGTTGACCGTCTGTGTAATGAGATGATCATAAGCACCCACCCACGCCCGGCACAGACACATAAAAATAGACAGCATATGTGATGATCACGAACGCGGTGTGCCGGCGCCGGCGCCGACACCACCTACATCAAAAAAATAAAATTGACGCACCAACCGTGGCTACCCGGCGTTCGTGCTCGAGGTCACTTTTGTTTCCGACAACGACGACGGGGATTGTGTCCGAGTCCTTCACGCGCAATATTTGTTGGTGATACGCGCCGATCACGTTGAACGTGTCGCGCTCCGTGATGGAGTACACGAGGAGGAAGCCTTCGCCATCGAGCATGTAGTGCTCTCGCATCGCACTGCTTGTTCCAGGCAAGCCACAACCAAGAGAGAAAGGAAAGCGCCAGAAATTGATGGGCGGTTGTGGGGGCAGAAACGAGGGAACGACGACATCAGAAACCAGAACAGACACATGACCCAAAGAAAGAAAAATGCAAAGACGGATAGATGGGTGATGAGATCAATGTGTGTGGGGGGAGGTGAGTGGAAGTCAATGATTTGCAAATTCGAGACAAGGTGGTGTTCGAGACCTGCCTAAACTCTTCTTGGCCAGCCGTGTCAAGGACGTCCACGAGCGTCTCCTCCTCTTCGATGACACATTGCTTCCGGTACAAATCTGGTGGGTCCAGGAACGGACGGGCACTTGATTAGCAAATCAGTGACGCAAATAACGAACGTGCGTGCGCATATTTCGCGCGCGGTTTGCCACGTTCGACTTTCCCCCGCTTCAAATATGCGCGCGCGCGTCGCCGTAAACGACAGCTCGTCCGTGCGGCGCGGCGCGGCGCAGCGTGGCTGGGTGCCTTACCTTCAATCGTCGGATCATAATCCTCCACAAAGCGATTCTCCATGAACTGAATCGTCAACGCGGACTTGCCAACACCTGTTCCGAAGAAGAAAAGGAAACGTTCGTCTATCAGTCAGTCCCGCCGGGGGGGGGGTGCGTATGAGACAAGAAAGGGGCGACTCACCACCGCTCCCGATGACGACGAGCCTGTATTCACGCACGAACTGATCATGAAGAAAGTACGAGGACGATGCGGAGGTAGTGCGATAACGCCCGTTCCCGGATCATATTCAGCTCTTCCGTAAGAGAGAAATCGAATGAGTGTAGTCAAAAGCCTCACTCACCCGGCCGCTAGCCATGCTATGGAGGGGGGGGAAGGGGAAGATAAGACGACGGGGGGTCGATACTCGGAGGGGAGCAGTTAAACCGGGCCTGGGACAAGGCCGTTACGGCCTGAAATATATTGCTTTCGTTTTATGCCATGCATGCCATGCTCTCTCTAGCCATTTTTTGTTCTCATTTTGATAAGGGTTCGCGTAACGCGAAGCATATTGCCAGCCACGTTTGCAACGGAGTGGTGGTAAATTGCGCCTGTTACTCCAAGTGGGTATGAGGGCCGGGCAGCTGACGAAGAACATTAAGCCATCTCCCGATCGGAGCTGACATGACAGCTCTCTCTCGATAAGAACGGGTCGCGCACTTTACCTGTTCCAGTTCGCTTCTGCAGATGTCCAATCGCCAAGAATCGATCGAAAAAAAAAACCCAGAAACATATTTCTCATTAATTTATTCAAGCCAAGATCGTGACAATGATGAGTGATGGGAGGAGGTAAATTGACGTGGATACCATACCAAAACCAGGCGCGGGATGTAGATGCAATACATTTATGGGGCTAAATGGGTACAATCAGGAAATGAGCGCAATGAGCACGTGTAACGAACGAATAAGATAAGTCAGCAATCGTTATGCTCTTACACTCCCAATAGCGCCAAAAATGGCGACTGTATTAAGGATCGACTTCGAAACAACTCTCAGAGAAAACGAAATACTGCCCCAAGAGCGCAGGACACGCCAACGAATACCGTCGGGCGCAGCTCCTACCCATTCTCTACAGATATCCGGGATGTGATGACGAGGATGACTTTTCGCGCGAGTGGCTTGACGCGGGCGCTAGTGAGCTTGCACTAGACTGCACGCTAGGATTGCGCAGCACATGCCGACCTGGCGGCAACGGCAAAGCCCGGAACGCAGGACGCTCAGACGATCGTGAGGCGCGAGGTTGCGCGTCCATGCTCCTCATCCTGCTCAAGCGCAGTGGCAATGTGGGTGGCAGTGGAGGGAGTACCGGCGGGGTACCAGGGTCAGAATCGGAGTAATGGCTAGCATCAGTTGACTCGTCGAATGATTTCAATGACGCCGACGGTAGCTTGGGGTGGGGGGGAATAGGCGGAGGCGGGGGTGCACGTCCCTTTCTGCCACCGACAGCACCGATGGATACAGCGGCCTTAAGGGGTAGATTCGAGAGGGGAACACCGATTGCGGAATCGCGTTGGACAGCAGCGGCTGGGAATGGTGGCAGCTCGACGGACGTAGGAGATTCTTGGGACAGGTACATGCTGATCAGTGAGCCAACTCCATCTCCTGTGGGAGAGGAAAGTGGAGAATGTAGGGTCACCTCGAGGAAAGGCGGGGTGGACAAAGATGACGCTAGTGATGCAGGTGACCCTAAAATCAAGTTCGGGTCACGGGATATCCGGGACCGCTTGCCGCGCGGAGAAGGTGTCAGGCCCGTAGAACTCGAATCGGGCAGGAGTGGTATGTCTAGAATCGGAAGATTCGGTTGTGGGATAGTCTGCGTATGTTTCTGAGTTGCCTCAGGAGGAACGTCGAGCTCAGCATCCAATACGGAAGCGGGTGCGATAGGCTCCTGAACCAAGACAGCCGTAGGCGAGAGCTCAGGATTGGGAGACGGTGACTGACTGCGCAATGGTGACTCAGTTGTCAGCAGGCCAGTGGAGGAATTCGCACTCAAAGCCTTCTTGTGAGTCTGGAACAGCGACTTCGCTAGGGTAGCAGGGTGTATGACACTCTCCTCGGTAATAGAGAAAGGAGGGGGCGCAGGGGGGGCCGTCACCGGTCCTGTTGCGGGCGCGAACTTTGATTCAGGTTTCCAGTCATATATAGGACGCGAAATAGTGCCTCGTTCCGAGCGCCCTTTTTCGGAGTCTGTTGACATGGTTGACTTCATAGCGAAGCCTAATGCTCTTAGAACCTTGAAGAGGATTAGGACGTTGATCACACCTGCGTGACACGTCAGACTGTGGCATAGAAGAGACTGGGAAAGGCCGCACTATCCAAGTGCTCTAGAATATACGAGAATGCCATAGCTCCAGGAGACACTGCTATGCCAGAAATGTCCATCAATTGCACGATGGAAGAGGGGAATAAGGCAAGAACGAAGGCTAAAATATCAAGTTAGGGCCTTGTGTTGCATTAGCCACCAAAACTGGGCTTACAAATAGGAAGCCTGGGCAGAAAGGTTCGAGTCTGGAGTAGACAATGCGAGAATGGCGGATTGGCTTACCAAAGCATCGTTCGGGAAACCGAGACGATGAAACGTTGATACTCTTCAAACGTTCCATTGCGTAAGCGCAACTTGCGCTCGAGTCCGAAATGGATTCTCAGGCCACCATTGAGAACGAGGGTGCCGCGGAGCATAAGAAAGACAAGAGAGTAGACGATGGCCGAGAGCAGACATGCAAGGAACAACTTTTGGGCCGTAAGAACCTGCCAGCCTGCCAAGGTGGAGGGGGGAGGGGGTACGCACCGGTAGGAAGTAGAGAAGCATATGGGAAACTTGGTATGCCTTTGAGATACCACACGTGAATCCGTCGATGTAGTAGAGTGGGCCACTGACGCGACTCGAGTTTGACAGAGGAGCGACACCTGATGGAACGGCTTAACATGGAAAATGCAGGGGTGTACGGGGACAGACCGATAAGGATTGCTGATGACCAGCCGACGAACGTGACGACAATTCCAAGCCATTGGGGTTGCCGATTGTGCAAGACGAGCGTGTTGAAAGTGTGGATTCCCATCGCGACGATAAAGAAAAATGACCCAAACTGCCCGATCTGTCTCAATGCTCCTAAGCGACGGCGAGGCCGGGCAGTGTCAGAAACTGCAAGCGAACGAACGAGAATCATACTGTACCTTGAGCGGTGCAAGATGGTCCTGCGACACCCATCACGGGGACACGGTAAATCCGTTTGGCCCATCATTTTCAGAAAATGTCATTACATACCTGCCTTGACCCCACCAGCGTTGACCCATTGGATGTCGAACGATCCGCTCACGCCTCTGAGCCAGTTGCTGAGCAATAAGCAGGTCGCATATTGTCCGAGTTGGGAACGGAAGAAGAACGCTTCTCGCGAAAGATGCTGAAACGTCGTCCGCTTGAAGGTGGTAGAGAACACCACCCAGGCGACGCAGAGGAGGACGAGGGAGAGGACGAGGGTGGAGAGGAGCGCAAAGACAAACACGGCCTGCTAGACGTTAGCCTGGGAAAAGCGAGAAGAAAGCGCCACGTCGGCCCGCGGCTCGCGACAGAGACTCACAACGGCAGACTCCCTTTCACCTGATTCAAATGCGACAAATCGTGGTATGGACACCGTTGCTTGGGGCGTATTCATCGTGGGGACTGGAACGTAGAGTGCGTGGTTGAGGGCTGATCTACAGGGGGACTGTCCCGGACAGAATCGAAAGGATGGAGAGGTGGCAGCCCTGCGCCGTGGTCGTCGAGAAAAAAAGGAAAAAGAGGAAGGATCCAGTCCCGTCGAACGAAGAAGGGTTAAAAGAAAGAAGTGATCACCAGAAGGGACGAGCCTGAGGGAAAGTGCCTCGGGACGAATCTAAATCTAACATTGCTCGTTGCTCTTGGCCACATATGGTTGTCGCCTAGCTGTAGATGAGGCGCATCGCACGTATCATCAAAACACAGCCCGAGCGCTCGAAATAGCTATGTTTCTATCGTTACCGACAATCAATATGGCGAGGGAGTACTGTTCAATTAAATGAGGCGGCTGATTGGAGTGTGCCCCCAACGCTGGGCGTGCGGTCCGACTCATCCTGGCCTGCGTATCAGAAACTTGGCGATGCCTTCCTCGGGCGGCTTCTTTCCGCCGCTTTCCTTTTTGCGTTTCCTTTCTCTATTGGTTGCTCGCAACCCTGAAGGCCCTGGGGCGACGCCCTCGTCCGGTAGTTTTGACAGATCCTCTGCGATGTGGAAGTCACCGTGCTCGAGACGTAGCCGATCCAGCGCCTTTGCTCGCTCCAAGTCGCCGCCATCCCCGAGTTCTGCGTCGATGCGTTTGTGACATCGTGGGCACACAAACGATACTGTGTTCTCTCGGTCGATTCCCAATCCATCGAGAAAGGGACCCCCTTCCACTTCATCATCTACCTCACGTAGACGCTTCCCACGATGCGTTCGTGGCGTCTCACCATCAAGTCCATCTGACGAGGACGGCGGCTTCACGCTTGTCTCTGGCCGGAAAAACCCTTCAATGCTCTGCTGACCAACTTCGCCTGTTTCAACTCCTGAAAATCCGAGCGCGATGCTCGTCACGGAGTAAGGCAACGAGCCGTCTGGCTTGTTACCACTTCCCACCAAATCCTTCCACAGCCGGTCGGCAAAACCGGCGATCACGTCAACGGTGACATTTCGCGCGAATGGGAAGGGTGTCTGTTTTGATCGGGACCAATCATATCCTAGATGTCCTCTCTCGGGTCAGATTATGAGGCACACGAAGGCTATCCAGATGGGGAATCGTACGGTGGCGTGCGTGTAGGACGATGGTTTTGGGCCAGACCGAGAGGTCTGTTTCGCGGAGCTCATTCAATCGTAGTGCGAGCTCGGCGGCGAGGACGCGGAGCCAATGTGGACCCTCAGAGGTTTTGGTGATTGGACGAGGAAGGTTTTTCGATGCCATCATGCTTTTAGTCAGCGATGGCTTTTCTTTCACTGGCAGGGCAACCGTGTTCGCTGAGGAGGTGGGGATGATGACTCCTCTTGTGACACACCTTCTGTCCTGTCAATCCCTCTGTAGTGCGCTACTCAGTCATCTGTCCGGTGATTGTTGACGAAAGTGTACCTCAGTATCTCATATACCCAGATAGAATCCTCTCCGAATTTCTGCTGCATTTCATCTGGAGGGCTGTAAGGTCAGCAAGCGCACCAAGGCGGTGCTGATGCCGTGGAGTGCACCTAGACTGATGTGCCTGAAAGTCACACAGTATATCATATTAGCACTTCAGGCAGCTACGGAGATAAGGGAAACGTATACAAGATATCGCCGACTGTCGAAACCTCAAACTTATCCGCGATGGCCTGTCCCAGTTTGCCACCCAGGAACCTGATCTAACTGGCCCTTTAAGAAGATTGATTGGCACGCACGACTATGAGATTGGCATCACCTTCTGGAAGGGCATCGGGATAAGATAGTTTGGTATCGCGGCATTACGGAGGATGCTCTGGAGCGGGGTTCAGCTCGTGACATCACCTGATGATGGGAGTGGTGCTCGGACCTGCGAGTCCCGTTTCTTGTACGACGCCGCCAGCTGTGCGCCGCGCCGCCGCGCGTAAACGCCGGGGCAAGAATGATGAGTTGGACGGCTGGCGCACCTTGGCGAGGAACTTGTTCCTCGCAATGCCCTATGACATGAGAGCGCGCGGGGTCAATTAGGCGTTTCAGAAGGCTCGAGCATGTTCAAGAGAACAGCGCGTGATGATACGCACCGCGGACGTGGTGTACCTCAACTGCGTGCGCACTTCCTTCCGGATCTTGTCCATGAGCTCCGCCGCGATGGACAGTGCCACGTCGTGCCACGTCGGTCGTGCGTCGTCATGCCCATGGTCCGCGGCCTTCGCAGAACGAGTGCCCATCCCGTCGGCGGATCCACCCTGGTCTCCTGGCTCTGGCGGGGGATAGATGGGTATCAAAATCCCACGCTTCTCCCAGGATATCGGAGGGGGCGCCGGCAATGTCGTGTCAAGACCGTTCGGCGCGTCTGATGGCGCCACGCCGAGATAGGGGTAGCGTGCCAAGAGCTCCGCGCGGACGGGGCGCGTAAAGTCGATGAAAGCCTCATCAATAGAAGCCTTTTCTGGCTCGTAGCTTTAGACAACAGGTGACAGGCGGGTCCGGCAGCGACACAGCCCCCTACCGATTTCACCGTCTGGGACGCCCTCCTTGAATATCGTGATGATCTTCGCGCTCTCGCGCCGGTAATAGTCTAGAGAGACCTGCAATATACACGAGCCCATGGTCAACGGACAGCCACGAATGTAACAAGGCCGCACAGATGACAGATCAGGGATCAGCGCGCCTGGAATGAAAGTGTCGTCCATTTGTGCTACCTTGCCCCACCATACTGCAGTACTGCGCGACGAGAGAGAGCGCACCTTGTGAGTCGCCGTGTCCGGGTTGTCCCAATATCCTGGCGCCTGCTCCCCCTCCTTGTACGTGGCGACGTGCACGACGATCAGCTCGGGGCACTTTTTCAGGGCGTCGCGCCAGCTGCTCATCCTTGTGATGCCAAATGCGCGCGCAGGATAATTGACAGCGATGAGCGCATCCCATTGCCGCACGACAAGTGGGCGTGATGGGTCTATTCCAAGTCGCACCTGCTCACAAGCTGCGTAGAAAGCATCACTGTCGCAGAGCGCGATGACGCGCAGCGGGTCGCGCGCTCCTGGTGGTGGTGACAGGAGGTGTCTGTACGTTATTGGAGGGTTGAGGTCCGTGAATTCATCTTGTGGTGTGAAATCGGAAATCTCTTTCCGCGATGTGATCTTCTTTAGGGGCGATGTAGGAAACATCTGTGGGCGGCACCAGTACTAGTTGCTGGCGTTTGACGGATGATATGATGATGGGCGTCAACGACGGCCAGAGAGCCGGAGATCCCGGCATTCGGCGGTCAGACCGGAACGGAACAGTCTCATCCCCTCGGGACGACACCCATACCTTTGTTAGTACGAGTAGGGCTATAGTACAGGTTACATTACGTCTTCATACATAGCTATCATGAATGCACGCCGTGCCTACGCTCAGATTTACCGTTGCCCGTGACAGATTCGCTAGAGGGCGGTCACCCCGGTCGAGGATACATCCACGTCAAGCAAGTTCTGCAAAGGGCACAATGAATGTCCTTCTGACATGGCAGCACTGTAAATGATTGACTAACCTGTCCCGCCTTGATCGCATCAGCAGAAGGCATCAAACCTAAGCGAAGCAGCTCGGAAGCTTTGGACACAACTGGATCATTTTGCATGCTGGAATCGGCCGTCAGAATTGCCGCAGCCGTGCGAACGTGTGGGGGAAGCTCACCTGGCAACAGCTGTGACCCGCCCACCCTGGATGTAATACGCGATAAACCTCATTTCTGCCGGATTGCCCTGGATATAGACATCATCATAGCCTGCACCGACCCCGCAGTAGCGCAGCTGCTGGCCCTCTAGAAGTAGCACTAATCAGAACACGTACTGTCACGGACTAGAGACAATCACAACGCACGGGCGCTCCAGAATATGGGGACCTTCACGAATGGTTGTGGAGATCCGGCAATCGTTTTGCCTACCGCGCGACCCATATTACCTGCAACCTAACAACAGCCGTATTACTTCGTGAAGTCTAGCAAGCACGCGTGCACGCACATTCCAGTGCTCAATGCGCCGATATGTACCTCCAGGGAGCTGTGGGTATGTGGCAATATCGCCAATAGCATATACATCAGTGTGACCTGGTACGCGAAGCAGCTCATCCACTTTGACACTGCCGTCCTTTTCGAGTCCCCATCCGCTTGCCTTGAGGTAGTCCGTCGCAGGCCGGACGCCGACGCCCATTACGATCAAATCGGCAGAGAGTGTCTCGCCCGTTGAGAGTTCGACTTTGGTCAGCGTCTCATTTGGCTCCTTGCGGATTGCTCTGACGGACGTAGACCCATGAAAGACAATGCCTTGGGACTCGTGGAACTGCTTCAACCCCGCACCAATTTCTTTTCCTAGGACATTCTCGAAGGGATACTGTTCCATTCCAATGACGTGAAGAGCGGCGAGTTTGCGTTTTGAAACAGCTACAACGAGCTCCATGCTAATGAAGGAGCTGCCAATCACGACAAGGTGCTTCCCCTCCTGGCAGGCTTGGAGAGTGGTCAGCCAGGCTGTCACATGAACAGGACAATTGTACCCGAGTCGATCTTTTGTGCATCTTGAACTTTTCTGAGCGTATGAACATTCTCGAGGTCTGCGCCTTCGATTGGAAGGCGTCGAGGAACACCGCCACTGGCAAGGATGAGTGTATCATACGGGATTATTTCCTTGCCGTCCTCAAGAGTGACTGTTTTCTTGGAGGTGTCTACGGACGTGACAGTCTGTTTCCAAGCTGGTACTGACACAGATAGCAAAAGAATGGATGGAAGACCCACCGTGCCGATGCGGAGCGTAGTACCGTATTTGATTTTGAGATCAGCGGGGGTGCGCCATTCGAGCTTAGACGCATCGGTGATGAGTGCTTTGCTCAATTTTGTCCTGGACTAAGTTAAACCACTGATCTTCAATAGAGAGATGAAGTCTTGTTACCCACCTGTCAATAGGCGCATACGTTTCCTGAGAGAGGATTGTGATGGGCGCCTTGAATCCATGCTGGTGAAAGTCAGGTTTCTACTCAATCTGGCGAGTAGGTATACGCGACTTGCCTCCCTTAGGCTCTCGGTCGCGTGGAATGCACCTGACCCACCACCTACGATGACAACGCCGGCCCCACCGACCTCGCTCTCAGACGAGAGGAGTCTTTGTGGTCGTGAAGCCTTCTCCTTGGTGGTATTCGCGGGGTCAGCTGTGACATAAATCTTGCCATCGGTGACATGGGTTTGAAAGGAATGTATGGCTGCCGGCGCGGGGGCATCCTCTGGATATTGAATAAGTAAGGGAGGTGGTCGTGAGCGTAGGACGGACCAATATCGCCCGTTCCTATATTGAAACAGGCTACGACAACAACATGAGCATGGAGTGGGGGTGACTGGCTTGTAATAAGTGTATACCTCCGTGCCATGGGCTACATCCTTGGGATTAGGAAGTTGACACACGAGGACGAGTGGCTCGGAATTCTCACCAGACGACCCTGCCATCGGTTGTGAGGACGCCTTTGACAAGCGGGGCACCGTAATGGGTGCAAAAGGCGCTGGTCGCATGGACCTTGTCACCCAGACGAGACAGGAGAACATTTCCTGAATCAAACTGGACTTCCCTCCTGTACGACGGTCTCCAGCGGATAAGAGTGGGGTATGACAAGATACATACATCTGACCATCTTTGAGGTCCCCCAGGTCGAGGACAGCGATAGTTTTGGTACACATTGGTAGTCTTCTGATAGTTACGAGTGGGTTTGTGAGCACAGAGAGGGAAAATGAGGGACGAATTATTCTCGCGATGATCATCCGCCAAATGACCGTGACGATGACGACATCTCAACGATCTCAACGATCGTGCCCGTTGTGGCGGTGAGATCCATTATGTCATCAAATTGCTTTCAACTAGCACTTACTCAGGCTTGGATCTGGTCCAGTCGTCAAAGTCGGGAATCTCAGATGCAGACCCAGGCCGAGAGCAGCAAGGTCGTCTCAGTCCAGTCCGCGTCTGTCGATTTCACGACGTTGAACCGACTTGGGCAAAGTCCAAACAAGTCAATCCCAAGTTGCTCGCTTGTCGTTTCGTCTGCTCAAGTCTTTCTCTTTCGAAAACTTCCATTCAGCTTGTTCCACTATGTCTTCCATCTCCACCGCTTCCCTCGTTCTCTCTGAGAATACGCGTGTCACACGCTCCATATCCAAACTTGCCGCGCAGGGTAGCAGTAAGCCATCCTCGTCATTTTTTTGGGTGTCATTTGAGCAGAGACGGGCTCCAGCCGCAGTAATCGTTCGTCGCCCTCTGTCCGACAGGACGACATCAGTGAACTACGGCGCTCCGCTTTTTGCCAACTGCAAGGCAACTGCTCCCAAATGTCCTCCCACCAAGCCTGCCTCCTCTGCCCCGTCTCCATACATGTCCAGCTTTGGTTTCATTCTTGGCCGTGCTCCACGTGCGCCTGAAGAGCGCGAGCGTCTGTGCAAAGAACGTCTCGCATTCTTTCGCAGGTGTCGCGCATACCAGCAGCGCAAATACCTGCCCAAGTTCAAACTTCACCGTGCCCCCACCAATTCATACGATGCGCAGTACACTCGCGAATATGTCGGTCAGAAAGCGCATTTATACCGCTTCCTCCCTAGTCCCGCGCTTCTCGCGCCGCCAGCGACCGATTGCGGCGGCCAGGTTCTCGACCCAGATATGTTCGTCGTCGTACCTGAGATCCGCGAGCACGCACCGCCCAAGTGGGACGAGTGGTGTCCGACACGCCGCCCCGAAGGCGATGTCGCGATTGACGTGTCCATGCTCTTTGCCCCCGCAGTGAGCTCGACCGGTGGTTTGTATCCTCTCGACTTTGCGCGGTACTTCCCCAGCTTGTGGCGCAAGGCCCTCGCCGAACATAACTGTGAGGCCCGCCGCGCTAACAAGGAGCGCTCGTCCAAGGTACACTTGGCTGGTCGTCGCCACACCTTGTGAGGGCACAGCACGACGTCCTGTTCCAGTGGACCCTGACCAAAGTCGACCGCCAGCCCCCTTCTATCCCAGCTGAGTAATCATATTCATCCCCTCCGCTTTCCGCGTCCCGGCGTTGGTGTCCGCCCGCACGGCGCACCCGCGACTGCGACGTGCAGCGGATGCCGGCGCCACCATGGGACCACGGGCCTCTGAACGGAGACCTGTGTGTCGGATTCCCCCTTCCCTCCCTTCCTGTCGCTCCGCGTTTTCTATATTCCACGTGAAATGCCTTTCCTTTTCCAGATTCCATCATTTCATATATAGCATTTGGCCGCAAGCTTCCCTCGAGGGTGCGCACCCATCAAGACCTGGACCTGGAGTCAAGACCTTGGAGACCCGGATATCTAGAGCATGCTACACGGCCAGCACAACTGGCCCGGCTAGGTGTCCTGAACTCACCCACTGGGCGAGGTCTACTTTCCTAGACGCCCACGTCGCGCGCCTTGGATATTCTCGGACACCATTGGCTGACTTTTGTTTCCTCGCAGGCTATATCATCCGCTCGATCGACGACCAAATCCCGAATCACTCTCGTACGTCCTCAATGAATATATCCTGCTGGTGCTGATAACACCGCCTCATAGGAATGTTGTGAAATCATTCTCACGGCACACAACCGCCACAGTATTTCTTTCCCAAGTTGCTTGTCCATCGCCACTGACTTTTCGGATCCTCCATTTTCCCCTTCAGGACGTCCCCTCCATGTGCTGAAGTGACCTTCGACTTCGACTCAAATATGATCCACGCAGCAAGGTGCCTGCTTTTTTGTGCAAACGAGTGTGCTCAGGCCGAGGGGCCACTTCGAATGCTCGAGAAGCTGGCGCTTGAGCGCCCTCCGGGCTATTGGAGGTACGTGCTTTGGCCTCTTGCGGGGCTATTTCTGACCGACGGCCCAGTTCTATATTATATAGGAACATCAGCCTATTGGTCAGAGGGGTGCACTCAGGCCGAGGGTGTGCTCTGACGGCTAAGAAGCCGGTGCTCACGCGCCGTGAAGGTCTCTTCGAGGTAAGTCTTCGCGGCTTTGAGTATGATAGGTGGTTTGGAGTCTGTCTATTCACGATGCTACCCCTCAGCGCCATCTCGACCTCGATTCTGTCGGCAAGGGCACGCGCGACGAAAAAAATAGTTCACGTCCCATTTTCCGTCCCCTTCCATATGACCTCTGGGGTTGAAGTTTCTAAGCATGGACTAACGAGTTTGTTGAGCATGGCACAGGGCGCATTTTTTACACAGGCTTTGCACGTGATCGGCTCTGCCGTATTTGCAATGTTCGATGGTTGTCCGTTCGTGTTTTCATGTGGTGTATCGTTTCGCATCTAATTTATCTGAAGCACAGGCATCGACGAACTCCACTCGATGCTGGGTGTGCCAATTTTGCGGGCGAGAGCGTGCGCTCAGGCCGAGGGCGTGCGTAATCGTTCGTGAGGCTGGCGGCACCCAAGCGCCCTGAAAAGTCCTTGGAGTGCGTGTTATCATCATTTATATTCGCGCGTTCGCCCTTACCTGTAATTCAGTCCTTCGGTTCATCGACTCTCGTCCGAAGAGTTACGATGTACTACAAGGTACGCAATGCTCACCCATCTACACGCAAGTATGCCTATTCACGGTCCCCACCCTAGACTACCATATCCCGTTGTAGGAGTGACGGCTTTGTTGGCATGGGGTTCACTCTGGCCGGGGGTGTGGCTCCTTGCCGACGAGGTCGTCACCCGAATATGCCCGTATCATCTCAGTGTGCGTGCTCTTCCCTTCATTCACACATTCTGAGACAGAATCTAATCGAGTTTTAGATTATCCTGTGATCAAAACTCTGCATATAACGACTGCCTATGCTCCCAGATTAATTCACACGGGCGATTGTCATAGTTCAAATACGGTTTGTCTAGCATGTTGCGTAGGTCCTCCTTCGTATTCCCTGTTTTCCGGGTGATGCGTAATTTGCAGCAAGTTCCTCTGCGTGCGGCATCTTGAAGCATTCGTAAGGTTGCCAGCCTTGTGGGGCGTGGGGCGTGCTCAGGCCGAGGGTGTACTTCATTGCCTCCGGGGCTGGCGCCAGGTATGCTCGCGATGCCATCAGGTACGTACTCTCAGACAGTCCAGCCATCATGCACCTTATCGCGTTCTCAGGAAATTTTGATACTGGTCCGCTGGTACGAAGCGAATACTGAAGTAATTGCTGCACATTCACATCCACTGACCCCCAGTCCAGCCAGCTATGGCAATGTGTATCCGTCACGGGCACGCTGTCTATACTGGTGATACGATCCTGCCCTTTCTTAATAAAGTCTCTAGTTCCAAGGGCAGCTCACCTTCAAGACTTGAACAGATTTTTTGGGTGTCAACGCCGCTCGGTGGTGCCAGTGTTGTGTGCCCTGGCCGGGGGATCGCACTTCGCCATCTGTAAGCGTGCTGCTCTAGAACTTTCGAAGGGATCCCAAGTGAGTTCTTTCTTATTTAAGCACGGCGCGCCCTCACATCGGCCCACGCCAATACCTAGCGCTGCCTTGTTGGCTATGTCGTCAAGCCCGTATCTAATTTGCAGTGCAAGCACGAGTGGGCGTTGCGGCATCGCTGGCGAAGGAGCACACGTTGGCCGAGCGTGTGTTTTGACGTCGGCGGTGTCGACACCCCGGTCGCTTTCTATGCATCTCAAGAAGGTACGCTTTTCATCATAGTCCGGTCTGGGATGATTACAGACTGTGCTGATACTTTCTCATGATAGGCCGGTGCTGACGTGCAGGGAAAATTGGCCATACTGACGTACGAGTGCACCCAGGCCAGGGAGCTGTGCTTGGACGCCAGGAACGAGATTCGAGATTGGACCGCCCGGCTTTGGTCCTCATCCAGGCGGCAATGTACCCGTCCACCTCAACACCTCGAGTTCGTTCATTACAACATGACCAATGTCAGACTCTCGGGATCGCGTTACCCTCTTGCCGAGTGACACTCCTTGTCAGCCCGGGGCGCTGCTCTGCGCATTTCTGGCCTGATATTGCGTTCTACAGAGCCGAGGAACGATCTCTCATAGATGGGCACGAGACACCCGTTTCTGCTGACTGGCCAGTGCTCAATCTACTTTCGGCTTGTCGAAGTGTCCCACGGGTAAGGCTGGGAGTCTGTCTAGCTTATAGGATTCGGCGCGCGGGCGACGACCAGATAACTTAGGGGGCTCGCCTCGTCACGTGTAGGATCGTGCGCGACGCGTAGTGGCAGTGCTTACTCCAAGGTACGTAATTGTCATACCACGGTTGGTTTCAAATATCCGTTGTGCTTACTTCTTACTTACCTTGCAGTGCAGTCACAGAGCAAGGTCTGCTGACTCGGACCGCCGGAATCAACGAATTCATTTATTTCCAACCAACACCCGGCATAGACGCGTGACGGTTTTACAGGCGAGAGGGTACACCCAGGCCGAGGGTGTGCTTGATCGTTCGTGAAGCCGTCACCCGAAGCGCGCCCTATCCCTCTGTGGTGCGTGTGTTCTCACTATCATACTCCCGTGACTTAACCCGATAGGCAGTTCAGGCTCTGCCTTTGAAGCCCGATCCTAAATTTCAACATGCTACAAGGTACGCATCGGCTCGCTTACTACGCCCAGAGACACTTTCTGCCGTGGTCATGTCGCTGTATCTGCTACTGAATGATATCCCACTCTGAATAGGCCTAAGAGAATCGGCTTTGCCAGTGGGTGTGCGCTCCCAGATCGGGGGGTATGCCTCACTGCTTGCAGGGCGGATCCCCGAGAGCACATGGGGAGTCACGAGGTATCGATTTTATATTCTTAACATGCTTCGCATCCCCACTTTCTACGGGCATAACGTCTTCCGAGATATTGACAGGTAGTGCCTTCCCCGTAAACGCTCATTTCGTTAGACTTCCGAAGTCTTGAACTGCCACACTAACCGACATTCTTGACAGCTCGAGTTTAGGTCCAGATACGAATCAAGAATTAGGACCTCGCGAATGGAGCAGTGCTATGAATTCACCTCTCTTTCGCCTTACTCTCTAACCTCTTTCTATTTTTAGACTGGACAAGTGGGTCAATCCACTTGATTTACGGGTGGACCACCGCGGACGGGCTGGACAAGGGGTTTGTACTGAGCTTGCAGCTGAGTACACTTTTCCCCCTCCTCACCTGGCATTGACGCCCGAAGCACGACGTACCGCAACTGCGTGCGGCGGACGCCAATGCCACTTAAGAACGATGAGTTTTCACATGGAGACTCATTCTTGAGGATCTCCATTTCTTTCTACTTGAAGTTGCGCTTCATTTACAGATTCTAGGGACTTTCGCGGACTACAATTCACCAAGACCGATCAAGGCACGTGACGGCCTCACTACCTGGACGCCGGGACTTGGCTGCCGAGCTGCTGGTCTAGATTTCTTGATGCTCCGCCTCTCTGGGGACTGCCTACGGGTGCTTAGTTGGTCTTGGAACTGCCTACGGGTGCTCAGCTGGTCTTGGATCTGCCTGCGGGCGCTTAGCTGGTCTTGGATCTGCCTACGGGCGCTCAGCTTGGGACTCTCTGATTTGTGTGATCCCCTTTATCGTCTCTGTTTTAGATTCACTCACTTTTGGTGCTTTCCATGAGTGCTCGTTGCAGAGGGAACAAGCCTCGGTTGAGTGCGAAAAAAGGTTCGTTTCCTTGCTCCTCCATAGCTCTGGGAGTTATTCACACGCCGACACGCGTACTGTTCGAGATGGAGGGGGATCATGGCTGAAAAAGGTTCGTCCTGATTCTCCCGTGCGCGTAGTTCTGAGACTGATTTACGACCTTCTCATTCGCGCGGACTGTTCGGGATGGAGGATGATCGGCTTGTGTTGTGTCTGAAAACAGGTCCGTTGTGTCTCCTCTTCGTGTCGTTCTGAGACTCATTCACAATCTTACCCTCGCGGACTATTTCTTAACTCATTCACGGGCCACCGCTCACGTCTCCGCGGACCCCTCGACGGGAGAGGGTAGACTGACGAAAAAAGGTTTGTCCTCGTGCTCTCCCATATCTCTCCAGGACTCATCCGTGTTCACATGCGTCTCGCCCTCGAAACCGTTTACGAAGGGCCATACCGGCCTGTGATGAGCCCGAAAAAAGGTTCGTTCCTGATCCTCTTTACCTTCCCTTATTATTAACGTCTTTCCTGAGCATCCTGCCATCCGTCATCTATTGGCCGATCTCACACACCCCTGTAATGTACCCCTCATTCGCCTCGCCTGCCCAACGTTCTCTCTTAAGAATTTTCCCGACACCCCACGGTCGGTCTCGCGCCTTCCCGAGCTTCCCGGATTGTACACATTATATTGCGCCCCACAGTTCCCCTAAGTAACGTTCCCGACGTGCGTGCATTGCCTGCCCCTCAATGTCCCCCTAGATACCTTTTTCTTGCTCTCTGTTCGCAGTGACGGTTTGGTCACCTTTTGAAGACGTTTATCTGTCTCAGGAGCCCCTCGCGGCTATCTTCGCACTGTTAAGGGTGTGTTGATGTGTGTGTGACAGTTTCGGGGTATGTGGAGGCAGGGCAGGTGAGTCGGACAATTCGGATCCAGAGGAGATTGGTCGTCTTGAAAGCATTTCTAGTTTCGAGGGACGACGCTTCAAGTCTGGCAACGATTCCTTTAGTCGCAGATTTGCAATTGACGGGCCGCGAGATAAAGGAATGGGTGGAAGATTCTTATCACGATCCCAAGAGTTGAGCCGGGGGCTATAAGGTGGGATATCCATCACGTCGGGAGTACTTGGCCCGGGTAAACTCTGAGTGGATGAACTGGACGGGGTCCTCACTGGATCACTACGCTGCGAATCTGCTTGGATATCTACACGAGAAGAAATGGGGTCGGAAAAACGTGTGAGAGCGGGTGTGGTGTCTTGTTCAGGAATGCTGAGAGACAGGTCTGAGGATGACGTTCGGTTGCGGCTTTGCCACGACGTCGGTGGGGCGGACGGGCGTCTCCCATTTTGATTTGGCGTGTCCTTGCTGTCGCCAGAAAATGAACGCGAAAGAGGATGCGGATGAGAGTGCGTGCGCGCATACAGCCCCTCGTTTCCCTCTCCTCGACCTCGACCGACCATGTCCGTCAAACACTCTCGCACCCCCGTCCCCGTCCTCCTCGACGAGTTCCCTGTCCCGCCCACTTTCATCCCTCAGAACCTCTCCAACCCTCCCAATCCGCCCCCTTCACGACCCCCCTCCCTCCCACTTCCGCCCATCCCTGGGCCGTCTCCCCTCTCAGAGCAGGACCTCTACCACATCACCGCTGCCGCTCGTTCTCGCCGCGCTCCCCGCCTATCAAATTCCTCGCACACTTCGTCATGGAGAGAGTCTGTCGCCAGCGTTGCCAGCACCAGTAGTGGTCGGTCATCACATGCTGCCCCCGCCTCTACCACCACGACCGCGACCGCCCACCCGCGAGGTGGCAACCGAACCGCGTCCGTCACTTCGATATCCGCCCTTTCTGTACGTTCCTTATCGTCACAGAATGGCTCCCTCTCCGTTCCTCTCTCCTCTCATGCCCTCCCTCGTGTCGCCAACCCCGATAATCACCGACACCCTCCCAAATCCGTGGCAGTAAAGCCCCCAATCTTAGAGGACGTCGAGTTATCCTCTGTCAGTGCCACAGAACCTTCTCTCAACCACACCTCTCTCTCTGATCTCCCCTGCGCCACTCCATCGCCGCAACCCCACATTGATGAGTCCACTCTCCATCGAGAACGTCTCTCCTCAATCGATATGCGTGACCTCCCTGCCTTACAGGACGATGACACTATCGACCTAGACTCCCAGGCCCACTCATTGCACCTACAAATGCGCGCCGTGCGAACAAAGAGCACCGCACACAAGTCTCGCATCCGCCAAGCTATGCCACAGCCACAGCCAAATAGTTATCAACCAACCGGCGGAATAGCCCACAAGCGTACTTTGTCTGCTACACAGCATGCTCGGAGCCGGAGCGGAGAGTCTTTCCATGATAACAGCCAGGCGCCCACGGCCTTTCCAGGCATACCTCTTCCTGATGGGTCCGATCGTGCTTCCAGCCCAGATGTGGCAAGCTTTATCGCTGCGACGCCCCGTGCGAGGCGCCGATCCGAAACGTCCTCCAATGGTTCCAAGTCGCGGTCTCAATCACGGCGGGCGCCAAAGTCCTTACCAGGTTCATGCCGGACTAGCGCCGTCGGCAGGTTTTCCGTATTTTCTCTTCCTGACGAACGTGCCCGCCAGGGCAGCATATCCATTGCATCACGGAGTTTATTGCCTTATGATCGGAATGCCGACGATGGCGACACATTGTGGAACGACGGAGTAACGACGGTTCTCTATTGGTCTATTGGACGATTACGGCCTTGCGATTGGGGGTGGTGACGGCCCGCCCGGCCCCGGCCCCGGGTAGTGCTGCCACGGCTCGGTTTGGCTCGGTTTGGCTCGGCTCAGCGCCAGCTCGTCCAAAATAGGACGAGCCGAGCCGAGCCAAACCGTGGCTCCCGGCTTGAGCCATGGCTCGCACCTCATTGGGATATATTTCCCTTTATGGTACTTTTTTTGCCACAGCAACTGCCAAGCCGCAAGCCGACAAACTCTGGGGCACTTCAGTGACCACTACTGTCAATCAAGCAACAAGTTCAAGTTGCCAGCACATTGGCCACAGTCTCTCGCACCCCAGGTTGTCTTGCAGCAACCGAGGTCGCACCGTCGTCGCTCGTCGTGGCTATGCACTCATGGTCCGTCGCGCTCGGTTTCGTGTTTGTTACTGTCAGGCTCGTATCATCGAGCTCATGGCCTCGTGGCCCTGCCTGACTCGCGCTTCACTTCTCTCGTCGTCGCCCCGTCTCTTGCCTCGTCGTCGCCCTCTCGCCTCGCCCTTTCGCCCCTCGCCCCTCCCTTTCGCCCCTCGCCTCGCCACTCACTTGGTCTTGCCTGTTGCTCCGTCTCTCAGCTTGTCATCCCACTTTCGTGCCCGCGCCCTCGTGTCTTCCGCTTCATGCTCCCGCCTTTGCGCTCTCGCGTCGTACCTTCACCTCGCCCCCAGCCATCACCCATGGCCATCGCAGTCGCCATAGCGCTCATGGTTGCCATACTGGCCTTCGCGCTGGTTGTCACCCCGTGCTGTCGCACTCGTGTTCATGGCGTCGTGCTTGTTGTGTTCGAGCTCGCACCGTCTCGGCCCGTGGTCGTCGCCCTTGTACCTCTGCCCTGCCCCTGCCCCGCCTTCTCGCCCTCTCGCCCTCACCCCTCACCCTCTCGCTCTTGTGCCCTCACTCTCACGTCCTCACGCCCTGCGCCCTCGCCCTCGCTCCTTCGCGCGAACGCCTCTTACCTTCACATCGCCCCCCAGCCACCGCCCCCATGGCGCAGTCGCCATAGCGCTCATGGCTGCCACACTGCCCTTCGCGCCGGTTGTCACCTCCGCGCTGTCGCACTCGTGCTCGTGGCGTCGCGCCTGCTGTGTTCGAGCTCGAACCGTCGCGGCCCATGGTCATCGCCCCCGTGCTCTCGCCATGCCGCCCCTCTGCCCTCGACCTCTCGGCCTCTCTTTCGCGCCCTCACCCTCATACTCTTGCGCCCTCGCAATCACACCTTCCGCTCCGATCCCTCCCCCTCCCCCTTCTGCGCCCTCGTTCCTTTCTCCCTGTCCCTGCCGCCGCACCTGTCCCTGCCACTGCACCGCTGTCCGTCCCTGCTCTCGACGCGGTTGGCGCCCCGCCGCTCCCTGCTGCGCCGCCTCCTGTCCGTCGCTCCTCTCGGATCCCCATTCCGACCCCGCGTGGCCTCGACCCTTCGCCCCTGCTGGTAGCCATACGAGATGAGCTCGCCGCTGCTGCGGCGCGGCGTGCAGCTGGTCCCTCCAACATCTGCTCAAAGGGATGTCCTTGTATCAAGAGGACGATCACCAGTGGCTCACCACTGATCTCACCATCTACACGCCCTCTTCTGATGGGCATCTGTTGGGTTTTCTCCCTTACAGGACCGGAATCACACCCGCGTTCCGTTGTGACGCCATTATTGTGGGCCCACCCTTCTCGAGCTGCGGCGATGCAACAACACCAGCAACAGCTAGCCCAGCAGCAGAGTGCTCTTGGGGTGCCACGGGCTCTGCACACGCTTTATCTTCTCCTCGCGCACCTTTCAGCATAGTCGAAGGTCCTGCCCTCTCGCCCCCCCTTGTCGCTCTCTCCCCTCTCCCATCGTTTCCCTGTCACCCCATCCTCCCCGTCGCTTTGTCGCCCCGTCGCCCTCTCGCACTCGGCCTTTATCATGTCGAGCCTCAGAAAAATGAGGAAGAAGAAGGCGAGGACCTCTTCGGTCCCCGCGTTGAAGAGTAAGTATTCGTTCCCTCTGAATGATACCACTGCTCACGATGACTTTCGCAGCCACACACCCACCTTCTTCGACTTGTTGCCCTCTGGCCCGGTCCCCGCGTCACCGCGCGCTCCCCTGTCTCGCTGGAGGGGCTCACACTCGGCCTCGCAGGGATTGGCGAGGCGGCGCGCAGCCACAACCGCCGGGGCTCAGCCCACGCAATCTGGCGTGCGCACGCGCTCTCGCTGCTGCTGCGCTCTTCCTCGCGGGCACGCTAGGCCCCAGCTGGTTCGCAGTGCCAGAGGCGCTCCAGAATGTGGATTACGTCCTCACCACGCGCGGCACCGCTCCGCCGGGTCCTGCTTCACTGAACACAGGTGCGGCTGATGGTACACCGACCAAGCGTGGTGTAGCGAAAGCCGAAATGCACGCAGGGGCGGCTCAAGACTCCCCGCACGGAACGGTTTGGTAGAAGGGTAAGTGGGATCCATATTCCGCAGACGCTGGTGCGTGCTCCTCTACTATCTGTTCTCGCCTGCCCCAAGTTGACAGGACGACGAACAATCAGCGATCCGGCAACTTTGGTATTGCGTGCCTGTGGCATCGCCGCGCTCAACATGCAACGCCTTGTTTATCGTCCCTCTGACGTCGCGTGGGACGCCATCACCTCGCATCTCTCTTCGTTCTCCGTCACCCAGCAGCGCCGCTACCCATCCGTGTGCAGGCCGCTCGCACCCTAGATGACATCCTCGTGATCGTGCGTAGCCCCAAGCGATCTCAAAGCGGTCGTGCAGCGCCGACGCGCCGCGTGCTCGATGTCCTCGCGCAACAGGTCATGCTCGACGGCACAGCATCGAGCACAAGCATGGAGCTGCGCCGCTTGTGCCTCGAGGCGCTGCACCAGATCCTACCGGGCACACCCTCCTCGTCGGTTAGGAAACAATATTCGGGGTGCTCGGCAGCGTCTGCGGGGCGCGCCCCTTCCGACCACGTGGGCGTCCGTCCCTTCCTCACCCGGCGCCCCCCGCAGTCGTTCCCCGCTGCTTGGGTATCTGCAGGAGAAGGGCCACTCTGCGCTGATCAAGATCGCTTTCCAGTCCTGATGTGTGACGCCGCGCTCTCGCCGGAGCACCTTCGGCTCTGCATCCGCACGTCTGGGCAGTTCGGGCGATAGGCGAACACAAACATCGCACTGATGGCGGCGGAGAGCCTCTTCTGGGGCCTGGCTGACACGATACAGGCGAAGCGCCGCGAGGCAGACCACGAACCCGCATACACCTTGCACATGGCGTCGACCCCCAAACCTCTGCCCTTCAAGGGTGTGTCAGAAATGGCTGGAGGGGTCGCAAGCGTGGCAAGGTCGGCCCCAGACTCCCTCCCGCCGACGCGAGGACTCATGTCCTCCCCGACACCTGCGATCTCAATGGCGGCCTTCCCCCGCAACAGGTCTGGCTCGACCAGCCAAATGTCTTCCGGGTCTGCGCCGGCGTGTGCACGACCATTCTCGTTCATCGCGCGGCTTGCGCCGCGCTGGTCACCCGCGGTGTGACTCGTGTTACACCCTACCACTGCCACTGGAGGCCAGCTCGTGCACGTCCCGTTGTCATGCGACACCACAAGGTACGCGGTACGCGGCCTCCCTTCGCCAGCCCCCGCTCACGACCCGCTAGCGTTTGCCAGACAAACCTCGCGCCTTCCGAACGCGCACTTAATCTACCCATGGGCTAAACCTGCGCCGACCCGGTCCAGCACACATGCGCCCGCGGTGACACAGCGATTGCGCACAACGCCACAACGAATCCCAATCACCCATTCGCGCGCATGATCAGGTCCGGGTCGTGCGACGCCGGGCAGCTCACATTTGGTGGGCACCTCGACTCGTCCCGTCACCGGAAGGTGCGTTTGTGCCTCGCCATACCATCGCGCTCCACAGATCCACACGCACGCACCAAAAGCAGGATCTATGGGCCCTATACAACGCCCTTGCAGTCCAAAAACATCCCGCCGGCTCGACCGAGCTCGTGCGTCACCCGGTCCACTCGACCCGTCGACGCTCCCCGAAACCGAGCCTGCCCGGGCAAGACAGTGCGCGCACTGCTGAACGCAGGCTGGGCAGCCCTGCTCCCGGCCTTCTTCTTCCTCCTCACCACAAACCTCTCTGACCCGCTCTTCGGCGACGTTCTCGGTGCGCTGCAGGCGTTAGCCCGCGCTGCCGGGTTCCTCGCGCTGCCCGCACCACGCGATGCGTTCCTTACAACCCTCGCAAAAACGCACTTCCCCCACGCGTTGTTACCGCGCTCGAAGAACCGTCGCAGGCGCAGCCTCCTCTGGTCCGGTCCCCTCGTCGGTCTGTCGCCCAGTCATCCTCTGGCCCAGTTCCCTGGTCGCCCTCTGGCTCCGTCCGCTCGTCGTCCTCTGGCCCGGTCCCTTCATTTCCCCGCCCAGCCCCGCCCTCTGGCCCGGTCGCCTCATCGCCTCATCGCCCCGTCTCCCGGTTCCCTCGTCGCCCTCTGGCTCGGTCGCCCCGTCGCCCCGTCCCGCCATCTGGCACGCCCTCGCCGTCCTCTGGCCTGTCCCCTCGTCATCCTCTGGCCACGTCCCCTCCTGTGGCACGGAAACAAACGGCGCGCGTTATGGAAGACCACTTGCACACGCACCGCCCTCTATTCCCACTTGTCATTCGCAGAATGCGCTCTATATGCCGCGCTTGCGCCTTCTGTCCAGGCCTTGGCCGTGCTCAAGTCCGCGTGTCGCACGTGGGCTTTGGGCGACGATTTCAGTTTTGTGCGAAGAGCGGCAAAGCGAGGCGCTTGCTCGGCTGGGTGGAGGATTTGGGGGGCCCTCTGGGAGAGTGTTGTATGAGGAGATGGGAGGTGAGGTGGGCGACGAAGAAGACGACCCTTGGTGGGCAGACATCGAGCAGGAATTACAGACTTACGCTACGATGCAGGTGCAGGAGGGCCTTAGTGCTGTAAGGAACGTGCGCACGTTGAGCACGTTAGGCTCGGATTAGCTACGCCGGAGCGCACGCTCCCTCCCCTCTCGGCCTCGACCCAACATCGAACACACACACTCGCACTTTTATCTGGAGCCCACCGCGGAAGTTCAGTGGACTTTCCCTCAACAAGTTGCAACAGTAGACCCAACTGTTGTTCCTTGTCTTCAAAACACCCCAATCGCCTATATTGAGCTAGAGGAAGCCCCCCGTCCGTCACAAGTCCGTTTTCCAACCCTGCCGCAGCCGTCGCCGTTCCCTAGCCAGCCTCCGTTCCCTCGCCATGACCCGTAACGCCCCGCCCGTTCAGTCAGCCCCGCCGCCCCGTAGTTTTCCGACCCCGCCGCAGCCGCTCCCCCGCATTAGTCAGCCCCAAAGTCAGTCAGCCCAGTCGCAACAAGCCAGTCAGTCCCGTCGCAGCTGCCGCCCGTCGTTAGCACAGTTCCGCCGCCAGTCACATCCAGCAGCCAGCCCAGTCGCAACCAGGCAGTCAGTCCCGTCGCAGACGCCGCCCCGAAGTCAGTCAGCTCCGAAGCCAGTCAGCCAGCGTCTCCGTCCGCATCGTATTCGCCTGCAGCCCGTCCCGTCATTTCGCCGTTTCGCCATTCCTTGTCATCTCGCCGCCCCTTTCGTCATTGCCCGTCGCCGCCTCGCATCGCCTCCGCTCCTACCCATCAGCCAACAGACCACCGCTTCCGAGCCACGCCTCGCCATGCCCTTTATCGTGCGTCGCATCTGGAACGGCCCCGGAGCTATGCCGCCGCCAGGGTCACCACATGCCCCCCATCACTCAGGGTTTGGCGAGCCACTAAAAGACTTCCTACTAAAGTTTGAAGAGCTGGCAGACGTCTACCATCTCACAGACCAGGAGAAAGTTAAGTCCGTTTGCCAATACATAGCCACCCCCCAGCAGCTCCTGGAGAATCTGGAGGGCTATGAGACCCGCGACTGGACCTTGTTCTGTCAGTCCCTTGAAGGCCTCTTTAACCTCATGGAGTTGGTCGAGTGCCTCTGCAGCCTCTCCGTCTACGACCCGCCGTATGCAGTGTTATACCTGGAGCTCATGGTGTGCTTTCCCGGTGTCGCCACAACCCTGTGTATTCCCGAGCCAGAATGCATGGCCTTCGCTGGGGTCGCCCAGCTCGTTCAGCCTACCTCCTCTCCGCCCACGGCCTCCCCTCAGGCCGCCGTCGCTCCGCAGCTCGTCTCGCCCGTTGTCGTCGCCGCCCCGCAGCTTGTCTTGCCGCCTGGAGCCGCCTCGCAGCCTGTCGTCGCCTCTGCCGCCACGACGCTCGGAGCCTTTCAGCGCACCATCGTCACCCAGTCCGCCGTCGCCTCGCCACCTGCCGCCGCGCAGCACACAGCCCCCGCCGCAGCCTTGCCTCCCGGAGCCGCCCCTCAGCGCGCCGTCGTCGCCCAGCCTGCCGCAGCCTTGCCACCTGGAGCCGCTGCAGCCTTGCCTCTCGTCGCCGCCTGCCAGCCCCGCGTCTTTGCGAATCCCGCCGCAGCCTTGCCGTCTGGAGCCGCCTCGCCATCTGCCGCCCCTTCGCCCGTCGTCGTCGTCGTCGCTGTCCAGTCCGCCGCCGCCACGCCGCTCGGAACCCCTCAGCGCGCAGTAGTCACCGCCCACTCCGCTTCAGCCACGCCGCCCGCAGCCCCTCCATGCCTCGCTGCCTCGCAGCCCATCGTCGCCTCCCCCGCCGTTTCGCCTTCAGCAGCCTCGCCCCCAGTCGCCGCCGTCTCAGCAGTCTCAGCCACCGCCGTCTCGCCTTCAACAGTCTCACCCTCAGCAGTCCCGCCTGCCGCCGCTGTCCCAGTCAATACTTCGCTCTCAGTCTGCCCGCCCACCGCCGCTCAGCACACTGCCGCCGCCTCTGCCGCCGCCGTCCAGCGTGTTGCACCTCAGCCGACCGCCACCGCCCTGACAGTCACCAGCGACAGCAGCACACAAGGTCCCCAGAGCAGCCCCGGAGCTGACCCCATCACGCAGCCCGAAGACTATTCAAAGGCCCAAGAACGCGAGTAGAGAGGATCCAGACTGACATAGCGCTGGAAGCAGGCGAAGATGGCCTCAGCCCTGGAAAAGCAGCATCACGCCAGAATACAAGACGTTTTCGCTGCCGTGGAGAAGACACCAACAGACCCCAGCACTCAGGAGGCAAGTCTAGCAGCAGGAGACAACCGCGTTGAGGACGCAAACCGCCCAGCGGCGACGGTCAACACAGCTAAGCTCATCCCGCAACACTATCCGGAGGCCACCGTCGCAGCCGTTTCCCCCTCTTCGCCTTTCGACACTTCGCCCTCGGTCATGCCCCAGCCCGTGCCTCTCGAACCGCCGCCTGAGCCGCCGCCGTCGCCTGCCAAAGTGGGGCTCATCCAGCCTCCACTGCCTGCGCCTTCCCTCTCATCGCTCTGCCTTCCGCCGCCTCCGTCGTCTCTGCCCCCGGGTGCCCTGTCCACACCACCTGCGCTCCTCGAACCGCCGCCTGAGCCACCGCCGTTGCTTGCGATGTCCGCGCTCACCCAGCCTCCACAGCCCACGCCTACGTCACCACCGCCGCCCCTGGCCCTGCGCGAAGCCCGGAACAATTCTAATGCAAGAGAGAGCGACCCGTATCACGGACACGAGCAACAGCCAAGCTGTGTGCTCGCTTCGTCTCCCATCTCTTCGCATATTCAGACGCCCCTCTTCATCGCGACACGCTACCCCCGGTAACGCCCCAGCCGCCGCCCGCGACAGCCACCCCCACGCTTGCGCCACCCCCGCCGTCCTCGTGTCTTCGCCGCCCGCCACCGTCCTTGCAGTCTCCCCCATCCTGGCTACTCGACGTTCCGCCAGAGCCTCCGCCTCCGCGACCAGAGCAACCCCGAGCCACGCCCAGACGCCTCAGCGTCCCCCAGCGTTCGCACCACCAAAAGAACGGACGCCGCGAGTTCTGCCAACGCCGCGAGTTCCACCAATGCCACGCGTGCAGTGCCGCCGCCCGCGAGCCCAATGCTGACATCCCCCAAGCCTCAAACGTCCCGTCCCGACCCGCCTCCCGCCAACTCCAGTACGCTTCAAGACCTCGGCACCCGCAAAAACAAGGTCACCCGCAAAGCAAAAGTCGTCCGCAAGCCTCGCAAAAGCAACGCCCTCGACACTCAAAAAGCAACACCGCCAACGCCAGCGCTGCAAGATCTCAGTACCAGCACCACCTCCGCCTTCGTCTCCGCCCCTCTTTTGTCGCCTCAGTCACCCACGCCGTCGCCCCCACTCCCTCCGCCGCTTCCGCGCCCGCTACACCCCCAACACACGACTCCCCAACCTCGTCGACCCTAACGACCTTGAGCAAGTCTACCGCAACGGCGCGCGCGACGAAGCCGAAGCCAATACCGGAGTCGGAAATGCGAGCCCAGACGACCCTCGAGTCGCTGGCATTGCTCGCGAGGGGGATTTCAAGTTCATATTGCTCAAATTCATCCCAACATTAGTACCAATGGCTCCCACCGGCAGGTTGAAATTAGCACCTTTGTTGACAACATGTCCAATGTATGAAGCTGGCTGGGAACCGTGAACTGCAATGGTCATCTCTGGTTGGCCATTGACAAACACATTCTTCAACTGGATTTGTTGTACGGCGAGCCCATTCTGCTGTGCACCTTGTTGAAGGTATGGTGGAGTTCTGTTGGTCATAGTTGCTGCGTAGCCATTTTGTATATGATAGCCATCAGGGATTGAAAGAGTGGAAGACGAGCATTATTCCTCCAACCCATTCGTTGATCGACAGAGTGATCAGTCTAGGGCTGGTTTGTTTGACCATTGGTCGCTGTCGGCATTGGAGACAATTGAGGGGAGGCCAGAGGGGTGATCACAGTCAACACGGGAGTCACATATGGGCGTGAGTTGCCGTTTGATATGTGCATTTGTGGCACGTTCAACGCCGACGGCAGCTTCAGTTCTTCATGCAAGCTTCATGGCTTCAAGCCGTTGGGAGAGGATGATCACATGACATTTCCATACTATCGTTGGGTAGGTTTTTGAAAACATGTCTCGGAAACATATTTCCCGATGAGTATGTGCCACCGGCTTTCTGTTGGAGGTAGATACATGCATAATTTAGACACCTATGCATAAAAAAGCCGAATATCAGTGGTTGTGTCCTGAGGAGCACCATGCCGGACTGAAAGGTAGGTTTTTGAAAATTTTGCGCCACATTTGAGTCACATTGGTCACGGTGCCTGTCAAGGCAATTGACTCTCCGCTCGGCATGTGATGCGGACGCGTCCATCCATGTGCAATGTGATCGACAATTCAGTTCATGATTTAAAACTCCGCTCAGAATCAGTTGTCACGCTTTCTTGAAATCTCTAATCATGCACTTGTACAGCATGCTGTGGTCACTGGCAGGGGCTGGGATTTTGCATGGAGCTTAGCATATATATAAGATTTGACTGTATCAAGTTTGATCCACAATTTTACCTCTCGATGACCATTGAGACATGGTTTTCCCAAGATCATTTGAAATTTCACACAGTTTTTCCACTGTTTTATCAAAACTTGGTGGATTCCCTTCAAATAAATTCCACAAGCTGCATTTTATACACCATGACCACCTATTCCGAGAAGCCAAAGGGTACAATTTCACGGGAACGGTAGATATTACAAGTTTTCAAAAACCTACCCATTTTCAAAATGAGCGCCACCAATAGTATATAGGAATATGACACGCCCATATATAGGAAATTTGAAACGGCTCAAGCCGGTTTAGATGGCTCAGCCGTGAACCGTTGGGTGGCTCGGCTTGGCTCAATTTGGGCTCGGCTCGGCTCACAAGCCGGCTTGGAATTGGACCGTGGCAGCACTGAGTGACGGGGACTTTGCGAATGTACCTGACGATTATGATGACGCGGGTGATTCTGATTCGAGCTTGGATTTACACACGCCCCTACCGAACCTTATGTTGCGGGATGGGTTGCTTTCCCCTCACTCGAAATTATTACCGCACAACATCCGCTCTGATTCACCTATGGTTGCTACATGTTAAGGGATATAATCTGTCACCATAAGCCAATCCATATTAGGCAATTCAGTGTGAAGATATATTCCCAATTCTACATGAACCCATGGCCAGGTAGGTCAATAGGAAGAGCACCTGGTATATATCCAGAAGGCCTTGGTTCAACCCCCAGTCTGGCCAATCAACACTTTGCATAGGCTTCAATATGCACTGACTGTCTGAGTCCGACTTGCCCTTTTGTGGTCAGTCCTGCACGGTTTATGACGTTCATCGCTGCCTCCCGGCTCCTTTGCTCATTTCTGCCACTTTAACTGGACCGATAGTTGTCGAGAATGTGCGACCCGTCGAAGCGCTGCGTCGTCCTGGACGTGCAGATACGTCTGGGAAACAAGTTTTCAGTGGGCGTTTCCATTATTATAACACGACCAACCTCACCTTCGGTGCCATTGGGTACGATTTCGCGTGGCTACACGTTCGTGATTTTCTGCTCGCCCCCCTGCTCTCTCTCATTGCCGACAGATCGCCCGGCCTGTTCTCGTTCTCGAGAACCCGTCCGCAGCTCGCACTGGGGCGCCCGGTGAGAGCGCGGCCCCTTACGGACGACTTCCTCTTTCCATTGCACACTCATCAGCCGACCCTGCCAGTGTTCGTCGTCGAATCGACAATCGTCATCCTGCCCAGCCGCATGAGCGGATCCACTGCAGGCGGCTCCTGACCTTCCCCCTCCGCCGCGCGCCGTCACAAACCGGTCGCTCCGATCCCCCTAAAACGTGCGTTTGGTTCACACAATGACCCACTGGCCCCTTTCGCAAACATTCCTCCTCTCAAGCCAACGTCGTTGTATGTAACGTCATCTATGCGCTCGGGAGGCCATCGTGGCGAACAAGCCACAGTTGTCGCCAACAGCACTGGCATGGTCTACCAGAGTCGAACCATCACCGTTTTTTTCACCCCGACCAACATAGGGCTTACAGTAACGCTTAACCATCGAATTATTGCTTACCTCGCCCCTATTCGACAGGAGTCGGCGCCGACGCGTCCCGATCTCGCGCGTGCATTGCCTCGACCGGCCCAGCCCTGCGACATTCCCTCCCCTCCTCTCGATGCCGCACATAGGCTTTGCCCGCCCTACGCATGCCGACAGTCGCCATGCATTGCCACCACCTGTCTCTCGCACGTGAGCCCGCCACACCTTTCTCCCTCACCGCACGCGCACGACTCGACCATGATCGGCGTCATTCTCTCCCTCACGGCCGCTCCTCCAGTTTGCCCGTGCCCGTGAGCGGGTACAGGCTCCCGCGCGCATTGGTACGTTCCGTTCCCGTTCCGATCGCCTTGGCCTCGACCCCTCCGACCCTCCGTTTCGTATTTTCTCGCAATGACGGCCCAAACCCCTCTTTACCGGATCTTTATCCGTGAGCTGCACTTGACGTTATTTGTGCGCCTCGGGCTCCTCGCGGTGATGGCAGTGGTCCCTCCTGCGTGATTTTTAACCCCCGCAACTGCCTCCCCGCTCCTTCGTCGTCCCCCAGTACTCCCCCAGTGGCAGTCGTCCGGCCCCTTCCCGCACGTTCGCTCGTGTCTGCCACACCACACTAGCCTGACCAATTGTTGTCGTAAACGTGCGATCCGTCGAGGGCTCGCCACGTTGTGTTGTGCTGGACACACAAATTCACGTCAGCCCTGGTCAGGTCTTGACCGGGCGGTTCCATTTCCTCAATTCAACTGAGACCTCCCTCGGTGCCGTTGGTCACTTTTTCGCGTGGTTGCACATCGTCTTTTTTGGCCTCCTTGCCATCTCTCTCTCACCCCGCACAGATTGCGCTGCCCGTTCTCGAGAACCCTCACGCTGCCGGGTCTGAAGACGAGGCGGGCCCTAAGAACGACGACGGCAACCTTGCCAGGGATTTCGGTGTCTGCGGCGACATTGTCCGCGTCCGCGGCCTCTTTCCCCCGAAGGGAACTTCAACGATGGCCCACTCCTCCGGATCCTTCTCCCAACCATAATGCTGCATACAACATCCGACATACTGGTACCTCGAACGACGCGCTCTCTGGAGGCAGCGGTCGTTCAGTTCATGAACGTTCGTGTGTCCGGCACCCTTCGAAGATCAATGGCACCTACATCAGCCACCACAACAACACGACAGCCCAATGTGGCGATGTTTTATGACACCTTCCGAGTTCTAATCCCTGCAAGTGCATTTGTGTACCTTGGACTGTGTGCTGACATGTTGCATCACTTCCTCTTCATTCACACGGGTCGCATCTAGTTTCGTATGAAACATGTCTTCGATTGAGACTGACATGTCCGGTTTGAAGTTATCGAAGATCGACCTTCGATAACTTCAACTACTATTACTGCCACTCGAACCGGACATGTCATCCGCCCCATTTTGGGTGGCATCTGAGACCCGTGCCCTGTACTATGGTAGTCCATTCTATGCGGTTTAAGCGCGGTCTTTATCGGCCGCCGTTGTGCCTCAGAATGGCGCCACCCGTCATCGAGTCATTTGAATCTGCTGCCATGTCCTGAAATGCACGCGATCCACCTCCTTCTACCTTTGTACTAATTGTATGTTACGAGATTGCTTCGGTGCCACTCAACTCCTTCGAAAGGTCGCTTCCGCCGTCATTGGTTGTCGTGGATCGCCTCCAGGCTCATGCCACTGATCGTACGTACAATTTATATCTTAGTAGATACGGATGCGGGCCCTGTCCTATGAAGCATATGGCTCCCCATGTAGGACTTGAAATTTTTTTTCCTTTGACCTTCGTTTGTTGAAAGAGTAGTATGGCTTCGCCCCCGACGCCCATCCGTCATCTCCTCGGTTTGCCAACTGTTTCAGGCGAGCTATGAATTCAATTACCACCACCTTGAACTACGTACCTCACGTCACACGGTCAGTTCAGCAGTAAACCTTTGACCCTGCATTTGCCTAACTAGATTCTGTTTCGCGCGCTCTCTTTCCGATTCGCGATTTGCCGCTACTAAATTTTTTGGTGGACGTTTGGTTTTCGGAGACACTGTCCTGCCGCATCAGTTTGTGGCGGCGCAAGGCCTGGGCAAGGCAACATTATCCAACTGGCTCCACCGCCACCGGCGCTGACTCATTCGCGGTGTGTGGCAGATTGACCCCCTATTTTCAAGACTATAACCTTTCTCGATATGCCGCTTAGAGTATACGACAGCTGGAGTTTACCGGCATTGTATGGGTGCCTGTGGGGGCGGTCATTTTGACACATCCTTGCGTGTGTGGTTTTTCCTGACGTATCTGTGCTTCGGGCTATCCAAGAGCCACGAAAAAACTAGATTTGCATTGACACGCCACTTCCAAATTGTCTTCTGGTGGGCAACAGCACACAGTAATACCGCCTCAAGACGGGAAGATGGATCTTAGGTATCCACCGCCAATGTTGAGGCACGGCAAAGTCCTGAGATTTCGAAATCGCAACCGAAACGTCCAAACAGAACTTCGAAAGATAGAAGCAAGTCCTTATAACGGGGTTGCGAGCAACGAAAGCGCTAACGTTGCGCAAATGGTAGATATCGTGATCCTTCGAGTCGTGCCTGCATCCACTCGTGAATGACTTGTTCTAGGTTAGGAGAACAAAAACGGCAAATAGGGTAGACGATACTTGCCCATTTGCGGTTCCTGAGCTCGACCCGGATCTCGTTGAAGTGCTAGAATTGCCAACTTGACCGCTCGAGTTGAACGCCCGTGTGGTATTCGATTGTAAGGCCCAGGAGATCCCCCCAAGCACGTGGGCGAGAAAGCGATCATTCTATGCATCAGAATTCACGTTGGAACACCAGCAGCTGAGGCCTAAGCCATATGAGGAACGAACCTGCCACGTTTCGCTCAAGTGACCGAGGCTTGTATAGAAACTGCGACCCGCAGTTCCTCCATTCTGAATACCCGCTCCGTGCTCCTGGTACCAAGCTCAAACGGAGGTGAGTGTTGACGCATCAGAAACACAACAGTTCTGCGCACCTGTCGGATGCGGTGTCCCTTGATCGAACAGACGAGGGCCAGAGTCTGGAAGGCGCATCAGGCACGACGCAACCCGATAGAGAAAACGGGTATACCCGAGTATGAAGACTCGTTGGCTGAAAGGACCACAACGGCGCCGAGGGATCTAGGATCTGCCTTGAAATTATACCTGTAAAATCGGACTTCAGGCCGCGGGAGGGTCCGTCGAGATTCACGGCTTACATTTCATCCTGAACATGCCACTGCGCGGGGAGCATGCTTGTACTTGGATGCGACGCAACAACTACGTCCACAGTCTTTCACGCGTCGGCTCCGCTCGGTACACAGACACCCACTATGACAAGAGCAAACTCACCGCGTTCTGTATGACGGGGTGGTTGTCAAAGAATGCGCCTGCGATGTGCTGATCCGTCAGCCATGATGCTGTCGGTGTTAGAAAGCGCTCTGCACGACTCACCAACTTCCCTGCCGTAGAAAGTCGTGTTTCGCAGGCAGTCCGAAGCAGCGTGTATCGCAACAAAGTTCCCACCGAGGTCGAAGTACTGCTGGAGTGCTGCCTTCCCGCCCGTGTCCAAGACTGCTCGGGTTTCAGTCAGATGCTTCTGGGAGTGACCGGAGCGAGACGCAAAAGCCTGCCGCACCTTCTCCGGTGTTCATGAGGAATACGAGCAGGTCGTACGGTGCGAGGCCTGCATCGGTAAAGCGCGTCGGGTCTTCGGTCGCGTCGAACTGTATGTTGATGGACTGTCCGCCCGCTATCAGTGCATCCCGGGCGGTGGGAATTGAGTCGTGCCTGAAATCGGCTGTGGCTGAGTAAATGAGACCCCGCGCACGGCGACTCTGCGCGAAGGCAGGGCGTAGGTGATAGAGTAAGACGCAGAAAAGTGGTATGGGGGAATTTGTGAGGAACATGAGGGTCACCCTAGCTACGAAGTCCGGAAAAGCGACAGACCAACCGGCAAGGGTGTGAGGAAATTGGAGTGACGTCACGTCATATTCCAAATATTACATGGAAATAGCGTAGTTCTACTGTAAATTCCTATGCTAGATGTAGATGGGTGGGTGGCATGGGCTCACCCGTGAGTGTGGAGGTCATGGTGAGCCGTCGGTCGTGACAAGGAAGCGCGAGTAACACCAACATCCCTCCCCTCCGCCACGTCCTTCTGCAGAGGACGACCACGAGCTTCATTGGGGTTGACACTCCGGTGGCCCACCGTCATCCTCGTCCCCCTCCTCATCCTCCCAGTCATTTTCGTCGCCCTCGCCAAACTGGGATGGAAACGCATGGTCAAAGAAGCCCGAACCCGCGGGAAATGACCGTGCACGCACTTCGGCTAGCGTACCCTCCTCGAACGCTACCTGGTCTACAATCTCTGGCAAAGGTTCTATGTCGGCTTTCCTTGGCGGAAGTAATGCAGCCAGTGCCTGGGGAAGCGCATCAGTAAAGGTGCGGAGCATGACGCCAAGGATAGAACCTCATGATCGGCAGAACTCAACCAATCTTCACCGGGCATTTCCACTTCCAAGATAATGTAGAGATTCCCGCACACGTCCGGATTCTTGTATGTTGGCATGCCCTCATTGCGGAGGATGATTGTCATTCCCGAGGTAATGACCTTGCCTTTGGGGCTCGCCACTCGCACCCCTCGACCGTCAAGGTGGTTGATCAGTATACGATCGAAGCCCAGAAGCGCCTCGGATAACGTGATGGAAACGGTGGCAAGCAGGTCACTCCCAGAACGTTCAAACGACCCATGTCGTTGAGTTTTCAGTACGAAAATGACATCACCAGGAGGAAGGCCAGGCTGAAGCTCGAAGGATGAACCCGAGCCATGGATTGCTGGTAAAGGAAGCACTCACTTCTTGATCGCCAGCACCTGCGAGAACGATGCGCTGTCCATCCGTCATGCCACGTTCAATGTGGATCTCTTGTCGAGACTTCTCGTGGACGACTTTCTCTCCCTTGCATTTCTTGCACCTTCAGGACCATTTAACAGTAGGTCGCTTCAGATGAACTATCAGACCTACCGATCCTTCTCACGTAGGATCTCACCTGTGCCATGACAATCATTGCACGGCCCCCGCGACGTTGCAATGCGGACAGTGGAGACCTGTTGTATTGGTCGATTAGAAACTGAATTCAATGTACGTGTGCAAAAATATGAATATACTTGGGAATATACATGCTTCCATCCTTTGCCGTCACAAGTCACACATTTTTTAGGCTTTGCGCTACCCTTTGCTCCTGATCTGTTCGCGAGTTCAGCCTCCGGAAGGATATGCATCCGTAAGGGAATACTCACCCCTTGCAGACGCTACATTCGGCTTCTTTCTCCATGTTCATCTTCACCGCTTTTCCATTGTAGAGGTCTTCCAGGGAAACATCATACGGAATAACGCTGTCCTCTCCCTTGTTCTGCTTCCTAAATGGCCTGCCTGGTCCGCCAAATTCAAAGCTGAAGGACCCCCCGGGGACTCCACCAAAGAACTGGGCGAAGATATCACCCACGTCCGGGCCATCCTGAGGGCCGCCGGGACCTGCGAGGCCCTGCACGCCATAGGTGTCATAAACCTCACGAGTATTGGGGTCATTCAAAATTTCATAACTAGGGCAAGATGAACACCAAGTGAAACATGGGGCAAACATGAAGGCGTACGCGGCACCCAGCTCTTGAAAGTTTCGAATGGCGTCTGGATCATTGGGATTCTAAAAGAAGCTCAGAAGTGTGGGAAAGAGACGGAGCACAGGACAATATACCTTGTCCTGAGGACCGAAACGAGGTAAAGTCAAGTCAAGGTCAAATCTTAAAACCACAGGCGTTGGTCAGCCTACCGGGTGGAGGTTTCTAGCCTAAAGAGAGATATCGCTCAGGGTTTCATGTGAGAAAGAGAGAGGGCGAAGAGAAGGACCTTCTTGCGATATGCCTTCTTGATCTCGTCTGGGTGGAAGCTTGGTATTAGAGCACGCGCACCAAGTGGTGTGGCACCTGCATACCTTCGGTCGCAGTAGAAGACACCCCCAGGACGTCGTAGAGAGCTGTTTCGAGCGCCACTAAAACGGATTTTTCTGATAAGGTGCACGATGCGTCCGGTTTGGGAAAACCCTCACTTTTTGTGAACCAGACGGGGAATGAGATGCGGTCAAAGAGCACGCTGGCACCGGCGACTTGAAGGCGCGTTGGCGGGGCGCGCGCACAAACAGATACAAACGCCGACAAAAAATCGATTTGATTTTCTCGCGTTCGCGACTATTTCGCGACTTGCGACTTGCGACCGAACGGAAAACCACACGATTACATTACACGATTGAGTGCGAGGTGAGTTGTTCTCCATCTTGGTCTACGTGATGTTTTGTGACACACATACTTATCTACATTGTCCGATGCGTAATTCACGCCTGAGGAACCTTTTCGTATCTGACTCTCGGCTGTCTTTCTTTTGCCTCAGGAGATGCTGACCCTGTACCTTTTTGCAGACAGAAACTCTTCTGTACGCCGCGTTGTACTGGTCGTGTTGATACTAGTGATGTTCCTGCCACCGAAGCATGTCATACTATGCCCTCTGTTACAGACCCAACCTGATATGCGTTGTCCTTTCGTTCGCACAGCAATAAATTATGAATTTCTACTTTGATGCAGCAAAACTCATCGACCGTGTAGACGCAAAGCGTGGTTCCGTGAAGAGTCTCCTGAATACCCTTCCAGAAAAGAGTCGCAAGCGTACTGCCGCACTTGTTATAGAGACTCTGAAATGTAAGTGGATGAGGACTGAATACCTTTTGCCTGACTCAGACACAACCGCCAGACAAGTCGGCGCTTGCGGAAGTGATCGCAGCGGCAAATCTCCTGAAGAATGAGAAAAAGATAGTTTCCCACAACTTCGCCTTAGTGCTGGTTCATGACCTACTCCTCTCCGGCGGCATCCAAGCCGGCGATGGTCCCGTGAAGCAAGCGCTACTTCGGCACAAAACACGCCTCCGCAGCGAGTGGCAGCGCGTCAAAATCAGACGAGGTGCCAAGGCCGATGGCGAACTGGCGCTAGCAGATGACGTACGGGCGGGTGGGTTGCATGAACTATTCTTCATTCTGGGGCAGGAGACGAGAGCAGTCCCGAACTAGCCCGAATCCCTCGATATGCGCGGATCAATGCCTTGAAATGGACCATCGATGAGGCCGTGAAGTCGTTCCAGAAGTGCGGGTACACCCTTGGGAATGCAGCTGATGGAGTGTACGTTCCAGCCTTTTGTTCATCAAGTCGCCGACCCCCTTACCCTTGCTTTTCTCAGGAACTTCGCACGCGATGTGCACGTTGAAAACCTTCTGTTGTTTCCGCCGCAGGCCCAGCTCACCGACACTCCCGAGTATTCTGATGGCCGTCTCATCCTACAGGATAAGGCATCGTGTTTTCCCGCCGTCGTCCTTGCCCCACCGGCGCACCCGGGGAGCGTTATCATTGACGCCACTGCAGCGCCCGGGAACAAGACGTCACACCTTAGCGCACTCATGGGTAACCAGGGCAAGGTACACGCTCCCGATCTATTCTGTCCCAACCGTCGGGACTAATTCATCATGCTTTTGTTTTCTCTCTCTCTCTCTCTCTCTCTCTCTCTCTCTATCAGATCCTTGCGTTCGAGCGCGACCGCAAGCGCTACGGTACTCTCAAGACCATGGTGGCCAAAGCCGGGTGCAGCAACGTTGAGGCACTCAACGTGGATTTTCTCACCACGGATCTCAATGACGAGAAGTATCTCGGCGCCACGCATATGTGTGTTTTGATCTGTTCATGCTAGCTGTCTCTCACATTATCCGACGAGATCAGCCTTGTAGATCCGTCCTGCAGTGGCTCCGGCATCGTTAACCGCCTCGACCACCTCGTAGAATCAGGTGCGCTTGCTGACGCATCAACGAACGTCGCGGGGGCCGCGTCGCTCACTACTCACGCCACGTCGCCGCCGACAGAGGCCGAAAGTTCTAGCGTTGCGCTCGCAGAGCGCCTGACGAAGCTCGCGGCCTTCCAACTCCAAATGCTACGTCACGCCATGAGATGTAAGAACCTCCTATCTTTGCTTTTTTTTTCTTGGGATAGCCGTTGCGGTGTGATTCTGACGGCCGCATGACTGACACTTGGGTCGCCACGTAGTTCCGGGCGCCGAAAAGATCGTTTACTCAACGTGCAGCATCTACCCCGAGGAGAACGAGCAGGTGGTCGCCGCGGCGTTGAGAAGCCCGGAAGCGACCGCTGGCGGGTTCAAACTGGCCCCGCGTGCACTCGTGCTTCCTGCGTGGTCGCGGCGGGGACAACCGGGGATCTTGGACGACGCAGGTGGTTACTATGACATACGGCCTCTTCGCGCTGTTAGCTAATGACCATCGACCGAATAAGATACCGAAGCTGTCGTACGCTGTTCCCCGGGCGAGGACTCGACGAATGGCTTCTTCGTTTCATGCTTTATACGTCGCGGCGCACGCTCCAGCACAAGCACAAGAGCCGAGGCGGCGGTTGATGGGGGTAGCAATGGCCCAGACACGCAGTCGTTGATTGCATCTACGAAGAGGAGGGCACAAAACGAGGAGAGTGGAGATAGTATCCCCTCACTACCGCCTTCGAACCGGAGGCGAAAAAGAAGGAAGCGGTGACACAATAGACCGTGGTGTCGGGAATACATAACGCGCGCGACCCTCACCGCCGTTGGACAAGGAGCTTTTGTAATCCCAGAATGTCAATTTTATTAGTGACACCTGGAGAGGGATGTAACCACAGGGACAATAACCAAGTCGAGGCAATGTAAGCTACAATTCGAGAGGCATGTGGAACAAGAAGTATGTTAACGATGAAGGTCAATCTCGAACAAGCTGGGAAGACCAAGACGCTGTGCCAAACAGGTAATCGAAACATGAGTACAATTGTAAGAAGAACCGCCAGCCGGCGGGGTGAGGAATACCTAGAGATGAGCCCGGGAGTCGGATGTGGAGTTGATGTGACCGTCATCCTGCTCTGTGAGATATGTGCTGAGAAGTGTCAGAGTGTTAGAAAGCGGGCATGGGCGTTCAGGAGCTGGTTTGCTGGGCATATTGACCCTGATAGTATTGAGCGTAGTTGGAATAGTCCTGCGTTTGCGGATAGCCACCACCTGCAGCTTGAGGATAGCCATTGTATCCCGATTGTCCGTAATTGGGGGTCCCTCCACTTGGATAGCCGCCACTGTAGCCTGGTTGCGGGGGTCGATAGCCTGTATTCTGGGTGGTCAATGAACCCAAGGCGGACTGCCAAACTTCGGGTCGGCGCCAAGGGGGAATATTAGAACCGCTGGATGTGATGTCGCCGACTCCACCTCCCCATGAACCCCTGGCGGAGTCAGGGCCAGAACTTTTTCCTGTTTCTCCGAGCTCTGCCATCAAACTGGCGTACTCCGAGTCGAATCCCCCCTTCACCATCGCCTGGGAAGGAGAGCTGCCTGGGCCACCTCCTGCAGAGTCGCCGCTGAAGGCAGCCCCCTTGTTAACGGTACAGTCGCGCGCCATGTGTCCAGCGCTGCCACACACACGGCAAATGATGTTAGCAGTGAAGTTACGTTGCTCCGGGCAGTCGTATTTGCGGTGGCCGATGCCACCACAATTTTGGCAGATCTGGTTCTCGTCGTCACGAAGCGTACCATTGAGCGCTGCCAGCTCGCGAAGCTGATTGCGCTTGTGATCATTTTGGCCCTCAGGTGTTGAGGCAGCCTAAAATAGGATTCAGCGATCGGTGTATGAATGATGCGACCGGCAGTGCTGCAGAAGTGATGATCGATACTCACGGTCTCAATGACTTTGTTGATCAACCTGACACACAGAAGAACCTTCTCCTCCGAATCGGCCAAGACAAGGCAATGCAGGTCCTCCTCGGCATCCTCAGCATACTGATCTGGACGAGCCTTGCCTTCCTTAACGCTTCCCTTTCCGCGGATGCTGATTTTTGCACCACTCTCTTTCTCCATCTTCTTCAAGCTGTTGCCACGAGGCCCCACGAGAAGTCCAAAAAAGTTGATCTCGGGAAACTCCTTGACTGGAATGTACACCTTCTCGGATGGGCGCTGAGAGCGCTTCTGTTGGTGGTACTCAACAGGAGGGCGGAAATTTGGGTCGTTCTTCATTGCGCGGTCAACAAGGCGGATGCGTTCGTCCTCTAGCTTCTTCCTGTAACGGACCTCGCGGGTGTTGGTGCGCCGCCCATGAGCGTCATATGTGGGCGGAGGAGAAGGGGACCTAGATGCATTACTTCAGCATTGACATGCTAATCGTGTATAGATCAGGCCATACCTTTCACGTTCCGGAGGAATAAAATCGTTCAACCTGAGCTTCCTATTAATCTCCTCGAGCCGAAGGTGGATGGCATAGTTATCGAGCTGCGCCTGGGAAACACCCGCTGCGGAAATAGCTGTCGGAAGCCCGGGAATGTCTGTCTTTGCATCTCCCCAACGACTGCGCTTCTTCCGCGATGCATCAGCTACACAAAAGAGTCATAAAATGTTAAGGTTAGTTTCGTGGTTAGGGTCAGTGTAAAACGCCGAAGAAGCGGTTTCAAACATCACAATATCGATGGTCATTCAGAAGAGCACCGTGAGAAATGCAGGTTACACTGTCGCCTATATGCACGATGCAGCGAAGTGAATGAGTCACAGTCGACTCACCAGGAGTTGGTGTGCCAGCCGATGGAGATTCTGCCTTCGGTCGTGAGCTGTCGTCTCTCGGACGTGGATAGGCAGAAGGTGATGGCTGAGCTAACTGCGGCGGGGCCAACTCCTCTACGGTGCAGGACCAAATCGACGACGATTTCCGCCGAGTGGGACTGAAACGAGAGGATAAGTATGAAACTCCGCGAGACGACAATAAAAGTGGACGGACTATCATTAGTCCCGGTAATCTGTTTGGTTGCAGGCCTCCACATGAGAATAGTGCGACTTTGGCGTATCTACACAATATCGATGAAGTGGAAGGAGGAGACCAAAAGAGTCGAGACAACTGACGAGTGCCGTCCTCGCCTATTCAAACTCAGCCAGCTGACTAAGACTGCAATACTCATCCACGTGACGTGTCGATGTTGTGAGTGCCTCGGTCGCCTGCCTTGCTCCTGCTCTTGTACCATATGGCAAGCAAACGTACGGTACCAGAAGGTGCGACCCTCGGGCTTTTCCCTTCCTATGTCGCGCTCAAAATATAGCCAAGGCTCGCCTGAGACACCCTCCAGCAAGCGACTTCGTTCTGTAGCGGATGAGGATTACATAGATGTGGATGACAGCGAGGAGGATCGCATCGCTACAGAGACAGCTCTCATCCCCCGCGGAGCTACTATCAATTTCAGCGCTTTGACCCGTAAACTGGCTGAAGAACGCCGGAATTCTGGCGGTGATGACGCGCCATCTCTTCCACCACATCGACGATTGCAAGATAGTCTGGTGTCCCACATCTTCATGGACCAGGACTTCTCTTGGCTGCACTTGAAAACTGATCACGCTTCTCGTCCCCTCTGGATTAGTCCAGAGGACGGCCACATCATCTTAGAGGCTTTCTCTCCAATTGCGGAGCAGGCACAGGACTTCCTTGTAGCCATTAGCGAGCCAGTCAGCAGGTATGTCATGACCAGCACTCGATGCAGTTGTTAGAATATGTCATTTCTAGACCGAGCTTCATTCATGAATACAAGCTCACCTCGTATTCCCTGTACGCTGCGGTGTCTGTGGGGCTGCAGACTGAGGACATCATAGACGTATGTCGATGCTACAGCATCCCTCCGTCTAGTCTTACTTTGCCACCGTAAGGTTTTGAATCGGTTGTCCAAGGTACGCATCCTGGGGTAGCCCGTGCACTGCGGGTTCTTTGAACTTGGAATTTAAGGTCCCCGTACCGGAGACCATTACTAATTTCATTCGGGAACGCACATTGTCATATGGGAAAGTGAAGCTCGTATTAAAGCACAACAAGTACTTCGTCGAGTCTAGTCACCCGGAAACCCTCCAGCTCCTGCTCAAAGACAAAGCCATCCGTGATGCCAGGGTCGTTTCCCAGGCTGCTGATCCCAATAAAATGACAACATTCACAACTGCCAAGGCGCCTGTCAAGGGAAATTTAGTGATCCCAGGTGCAAAAGACATCGAAAAGAAACAAGAGGATGCTTCCAAGCAAACTCCGGGTGCCTCCGCAGGGGCCAGTGGTACTGACGGCGATTTGTTCACATCCGTCGTGGGTGTTGAGAATGGTACGTATTGCTCTAGTTCAGAAACCCTCAATTATTGCTTACGTATAGACTGTTAGACGAGATTGATGAAGATGACGAGGATGTCCACGCCTTCGAGATTGACGACGCCAAGATCGATGTGAGTTCCTCTCACGCTTACGACATACCGCAGCGTTCAAGTTTCCCTCGTGACAGGATGTGAAGAAGCGCTGCAACGAGCTCGAGTACCCTATGCTAGAAGAATACGATTTTCGAAACGACACCGTGAATGCCAATCTTGACATTGATCTCAAGCCAGCCACTGTCATCCGTCCATATCAGGAGACGAGTCTGAGTAAAATGTTTGGAAATGGGTGCGGTAGCATCTCATGTTATTTAGCGCCCTTCCTTGGCGACTGACGCCCCCTTACGGGATGATCCAGAAGGGCGCGGTCAGGGATCATAGTACTTCCCTGTGGGGCTGGGAAGACGCTCGTAGGGATCACGGCCGCGTGCACGATCAAGAAGTCCTGCCTCGTGCTTTGTACCTCGTCGTGAGTTTGCCACCTGACAGCAGCACGGCCGCCCTTGACAAGTTTGGGCCTGACATAATCCAGCGTCTCGGTCATGCAGTGGCGACAGCAATTCATGCAATGGTCTAACGTGACCGACCGCCAGATAGCGGTGTTCACAGCCGATCAAAAAGAGAAGGTGCGCATGATGGTTTCCTTTCTGTGCTTCGCGGGGCGATCGAACTAACCTCCCTTGTGCTTCACATGAAGTTCGCGGGAGAAAGCGGGGTGGTTGTCTCCACGTATTCGATGGTCGCGAACACTCACAACCGGTCCTATGAGTCCAAAAAGATGATGGAGTTTCTTACGTCAAGAGAATGGGGATTCATCCTGTTGGACGAGGTGCATGTGGTCCCTGCGAACATGTTCCGTCGCGTGGTGACCACCATCAAAGCCCATTCCAAGCTCGGCTTGACGGGTGCGCCGCCCATCAATGTATACAGACACTTGTCACCCCTTGGCTGACGGTTCGTTTGCAGCGACGCTGGTTCGAGAGGATGACAAGATAGCCGACCTGAACTACATGATCGGTCCAAAGCTGTACGAGGCGAACTGGATGGACTTGGCCGCGAAGGGTCACATTGCGAATGTTCAGGTACGAGCCCCCGAACGAGTCCCCCTGACATGCGTCCCTAGTTGATACTAAAACCGGGCGGCGGATAGTGTGCCGAAGTATGGTGCCCCATGACTCCTGAATTCTATCGGGAGTACCTGAGGGAACAATCACGTAAACGAGTCCTGCTTTACTGCATGAACCCACGAAAGTTCCAGGCGTGTCAGTTCCTTATCAAGTATCATGAGGACAGAGGGGACAAAGTGATTGTCTTTTCCGACAATGTGTTCGCACTTGAGGTATGCAGACATGGGCACCTTGTGGTCCAGCAGGCTTACTGATGGGGGCGAGTGGACAGACATACGCCAAAAAGCTCAAAAAACCGTACATCCATGGACAGACTGGGCAAGTTGAGCGAATGCGTATTTTACAGCATTTCCAACACAGCCCTGAAGTGAATACGATATTTCTTTCAAAGGTATTTGTCCTGGTTACACTTCGTGGTGTCATTTGTAATTCATGTGGGTAACCAGGTTGGCGATACTTCCATAGATCTTCCGGAAGCGACGTGCTTGATCCAGATCTCCTCGCACTTTGGTTCCCGTAGGCAGGAAGCACAACGGCTAGGTACGTCCGATAGGGAATTTTTTTTGGCAAAAGGTGAGGCCACGTCTGACGTATTTGGATGGGATGGGCACGCTACAGGACGCATCTTACGGGCGAAGCGTCGAAACGATGAGGGATTCAACGCGTTCTTCTACTCGCTTGTGTCCAAGGACACGCAGGAGATGTACTACAGCACCAAGCGGCAGCAGTTCCTGATTGACCAGGGATACGCGTTCAAAGTGATCACGCAACTGGACGGAATGGACAACATGAAAGACCTGGTGTACAAGACGAGGGAGGAGCAGATCGAACTTGTGACGACGGTGTTGATGCAGTCTGAGAGCGCAGCGGATCTCGGAACGGACATTCGAGGAGGCGAGGGCGATCTGGCGGGAACGATTACGTCGAAAGATTTCGGGGCGCCGGTCCAAAACAAAGCGCCCGGCGCGCACCGAACTATGGGTTCATTGACGGCCCTGAGTGGTGCCCAACACATGTCATACGTGGAACAGAACAAGTCGGCCAACAAAAAGCTGGCCAAGGAGACGGTACCGCGTCACAAGCTGTTTGCGAAGCGAGACCGGGACGTTGCGGCGGCGAAAAAGGACGCAAAGCGGGGCGGGGGTACCTGAACGCTGTGCGATGGGGAAGTTCGTTGGGGTGGGGTGAGCGACAAGGAAGTTACGGGTGGGAAATAATAATAGTTATAATATTAGTAATGGGAGTGCAAATGGAACAGAAGATGATGGCTGCTGATGATCGTCGAACGGGAAGGAGGGGAAGAGGGAGGGGGGACCAGGGCGTGAGCGTCTAAAGTGATCGAGAACGAACCGGGGGTTGCGAGGGGCGAAGAGAGCGAGAGAAAAAAAAAGGAAATGGAAGAGAAGGCTGTGGGTGGGAGAAGGAGAGAAGGAAAGGGGGGAAGGAAAGAGAAGGACCCACACCCGGTCGGACAGCGGTCGGACGACGGGGGGCAGGGATGCGATACGATACGCAGAGATCGACGCGTCCATAGGCGGCTAACGATTCGGTCGGTCGGTCGTTTCTATTCTGTTCTCTATTCAATCTTGGCGCTCGCTCGTTACGGACGGGATGGCACATGTTGCGGGTTCCTCCTCGTATATAGCATGCTAAAACTCAGCTCCGCTCCCTGTCCATTTATCCCTCCGCACCCGCACCTCTTCCCGTCCCCTCAATGTCTTCGAAACGAGGCAGAAAACGCAACGACAACTTGCCCCCCAACCGTGCCAGAGACGTCCAGAGGGCTTTCCGGGCCCGCCGTGCCGCTCATCTTGATGTCAGTCCTCGTGCTTCCTATTTCAAACTCCCACATTCATCTTTCTCACTTCGACGCTTCGCTTTGCAGGCCCTCGAGCAGCGCGTCGCAGAGTTGGAGGAGGAAAATGGTAACCTCCGTGCCGCATTGAACCTCCCCCCCGCCAACAGGGCACCTCTCGGAAAGGGCCCCACAGGCAAGGACAAGCCAAAAACGCCCTCGGCTCCCTCCTCTCGCCCCTCTCAAGCCTCTCTCGACGCCGTCAGTCGTGCAGGGTCTTCCGCCGACTCCCCTACTTCCACCAGGGCGCAATCTCTTTCCCCCTCCACCATCACTGCCACTATGCGCCCGTCCCCGAACGCCGTTCACAGCCTCGAGGGCAGTTCGTGGGATCAAGGGATGATCATCGGAGAGGAACAGAACCAATCGGCCCCTCACGCCTCCTCGCCTTCCACAGGCTATCCTTTACCGGGCGTACCCGCGCACGCGAAGAATCCCTCCCAGTTCTCCTACCCGAGTCCTGCCCAATCGTCGTCCCGGACCACCCTCCCGGGCACCATGTACATGCCTGCCGTACCCCAAGGCACACAAAACTTCCCCCACACCGCCGACCGCCCTCTTGGGGAAGCATACGCCGGGGAAACTACCCCGTGCGCGATCCCAGGGATGATCAGCAGCGCTTCCCCTATTCCCAGCCTGCTTATTCTGGACCCGATGGCTCTCACCTCTCCCAGCACTCCCCATCCGCCAGTCTACACTATACTACGCAACAACAACAGCGCGACCCCTCCTCACCCGCACAAACCCCCGTCCCTTTTGCCCACCGACGCTCCATCACGGATCCACAGGGTTTTTCCTCTCTCGTAAATCAGTATCCCCACCTTCCCCCTCCAAACAGCCTGCGACGTCTGTCACCTCCACGCCTAGCGGAAAATTCCCACTCTGTGCGACCGTCGTTTAACGGCGGAAGCAGCTGATTGGTCGTGAAGCTCCTTTTCACCTGCACCTCTCATCTGGGTTGATGGGTTGATCTCGTCCTTTTTATTTTATTTTTCCCCCTCTCTCTTGCCCTTGTCCCCTTCCCATACACTTCGTTCTAACCTCCCCTCTCATTACCCTTTGCTTTCACTTGTTCCACCACCCACAGCTTTTTTTTTTCGTAATCATTTGCTCACTGTTGGTGATGATTCTGTATCATTATTTGATCGCCCAATGTTTTGCGGTTACCTTTGTATGTCCTACTCCTAGGACGATACCGAGGGGTTTCTGCCAAGCCAAGGCTGGCCTTTGGACTTCCGACAAAGACCGCATGGACACTGTATCTCTCTCTCTTTGGGGCGTCTATACATCCCACCGAAGACCCTATGTTATCAGGCACTTCGTTCGTGTTCCTTCCTATCAGAAACTAGTCCATTTCCTCCTAATTTCTCGACTGGATATCACTGTTATATGTGCTTTACATAAGGCTAATCCGAATGCGTTGAGTAGTAGCGACCTTGGGGCCCAGTGCGCTCGCAGAGACCGAAGATGCGTGGGTCAGTCGTGTGACACGCATGGTCAGCTGATGGGGTCCAGGCGACACCAGTCGACCCGCCCCTCAGGACCATATCGCGCCTCCAGCCAGTCATTCGCCTCTCGGAAGTGACCATTGCCGAAGAACCCCTTCCTGGCGCTCAGTGGGGAAGGGTGCTAAAAAGGCAGAGCGCGCGCTCCGATCATCAGCACGCGCCATCGCGGTGGCACATACACAGACAGGAGGCCTCCACTTACTGCACTCGAAAGAATCAGGTGTTTGGTCTGTTGGCGGGGATATCAACGCACGATCGATGCACGATTTGGCGATTACGATGAGGAGGGGGAGAAGAAGTCGCCGTCAGCATGTAAAAAAAAAGGGGGGGTGGAAGCGAAGAAGGAAGAGGGGTGTGGTGTGTGGTGGAGGGGGTCCAAGGGGGACGAGACCGAGACCTCTCTCTCTCCTTGAACTAGGCGCTGGATGCTCACCTTGCTAAGCTTCGCGACGCGCTTTGCGGCCCACGAGCCCCAGGCGAGGAACACGACGCCTCGGCCGAGACCGGACTTCGCGCCAAGGTTGGCACCGCCGTAGCGGTCGACGACTTCGATGACTCGGTCCGTAAATTGCTCCCAGCCCTTGCCCTGGTGCGAGCCGGCGTTGTGGGCGCGCACCGTTAGGCAGGTATTCAGCATCAGGACACCGCCTTCGGCCCACACGGTCAAGTTTCTGCAAAAGGGGGGTGGGAGGGAGAGAGGAGAAGCATTGTATTAGGACATGTGTCACCTGTGGCGTCGGCAGAAGAAAAGAGAAAAAAAAAAGAAAGGGAGGGAAGAAGAAAACAAAAAGGGGGTGTAGAGGGCTGGAGGCAGGTGACGAAGTTACGCACCCATGCTTTGGGGAAACGAAATCGTCATATTCGGCCTTGATTTCCGCATAAATCTAGGAGCGCCCGGGGGAAAATCTTCATAAGTGACAGCTGTCACATGAGAGGATGAAGAGAGGGGGGGAGGAGCGGAAAGGGAAGATGGAAAGGTGATGATGATGATAGTCACGGGGCTTACATTTTTTAAGGAGGGTGGTGCTCGAACACCGTGCGGGACCGAAAAGCAGAGGCCTGTAGGGGCGGTGAGTAAAGAAATTCCGGCTGCGTCGGACAAAAAGGCGACGAGCAGGTAGAGGCGCCCAAGTTCGCGTACCGTGCGCTTGACCTGGTCCGTGGTATGGATCTTGGCCAATCATGACGACTCTGACTTTGCCCAGAGGGGTAAAGTTCGACCACGAATAGATATTCCGTGCTGCGTGCGCGCGCGAGCGTGTCCGTGAGGAGCCCGATGGTTAAATTATTGCACGCGCAAGGCCCTAACGTGAGACTTACGTGCAGGGTATATGCTGAGATTTGGTGCGCTGTCATCGGGCCCGTGCACGCCCTCCTTCCAGAGGAATTCCTTCAGGGCAATGAAGTACGGCTTCTTGATCTCGTCCTTGAGAACTTTCAGCCTAACGGTGGAGCGCTAAGCTGAGTGCCATGACGAGAGAGAGGATGGAGGGACCCTCCTCTCCGAGGGCGCTTACCAGCTCTTGCCCATGGTTTCGCATTCTAATTTTAGGAGTCGTTTCTGATCCTCGGTGAGCGAGGCAACGTACTCGCTCAAGGAGAACGGAATGGAATTGAGAGCCTGCGTGCCGCCAGGGCTGCTGCTGCTGCCACTGCTCCCAGCCCCGGATGAGGACTTAGCGGCAGAGAGCTTATTGGCCGAACCGGAGGCCGCGAGCTTTGGCTTTTTAGCAGTTGGCTCTGAGCGTTGGCTAGGGGTAGAGCCCATCATATCGAAGAGCGTTCTCTGGCGCTTCTCACCGGTGGTGCTCGTCGAAGGCACCGGTTTCGGCTTTGCATTCTCGTCGTGGTCAGACGACTCGGACGCGTCGACGGAGGGCTTGTCGACATTAGAAACCACTGTGGCCTGAGAAGACGGCTGTTCCAGTCCTCCAAGTATACGACGCGAGTCTCAGACGGTGTGGGCATCGAGGGCGCGTCGGATACACGGTGGTGAGTGGATGGCGCGGTGTTCAGCACACGCGTGCCGCGTGTTTGACGCGCCTCGACGCGTCGTGCCGTGCTCGGACATTCGCGGACCTGCAATTCGCGGCATAATTGCCATATTGGGCCCGTCCGTTGCCATCGCCGCCGATCTGCGGCGACCCTTCATGTTCACACACTTGCGTGGTCGAGTTGTCTGACTCGCTCCATTCCAAAGTGAAACATTCGTTTGGGAAGAAAGCACCAATTTCGGGAAATTATCTAGATACCGAATAGCGCGCTGATTCCGAGGTCACTTGGCAAGGCGATGCAACGCGCGACGTCTGACCAACTGGCTGGGAGGAGAATTTTCTGCGCCGAAACAGTCGTGTGGGATCGGAAAAAAAAACTCAAGGGTCCTTCTATTTTCGATAGCTTGTGACGCTTGTCTCCAGGTTCATGTCCTTGGCGGGCAGCAACTTTTCGAGCCCTCGCCGTGCAACTGATGGGACGCATTCACTTCTCCTGGGGCAATCAGTGTACACCAATCAAACATAAAATTCATGAAGGGTCGCGGTGTTCCCGGGCGACAACGGATCGCTAGGACCCTGGTACGGGCAAAGGAATGCTGCCAGGCCAGTAGTGACCATGACGCCACTTCCTTCTGATGCAAGTTGCTACGTCAGGGGTATTTATCTCGATGCCACCTGGCCACGGCGGCTACGACAGGGCCCCGACGTCTCATACAGTAGAGTACACGTGTCCGTTTGTTCTCGAACCTTGAACCTTTCTGGGGCGGCTGTCGAAGTTTGAGGCCAGGAACCACATGGCCATGTCCCCAGTGGTTGCTTCACAAGGGGGGCTGTTCAGGGATCCTCCCAGTGTCAACGAAAGTGGTAAGGGCGAGAAATACGTTTCAGTCCTAGGCCTTGCCTCGTGCATCTGATGAGAATTGATGAGAATCTGAGTGGCTGAGTGGACGGACTGGGATAACGGCGGGGGCCTGCCGTTGTGAGCCATACCCGAATGGGAGCACACAGCTTCCCGCCAGGGTCCCAAGTGCCAACCTTTCGAGAAACCAAACTAAAGCTATCACATTCGACACACTTCGCTGGCCTGCACAAGAGGGCAGTTTCCCGACCGCTCCCTGGATCCCTCACGGCTCAGTTGCCTCAGAATAAGGTGTTTATCCTTCTTCAGCGTTAAAATACTTAAGTAATCGACGGGCCGGATGTCCGGCCGTGGGCACTTCCATCTTTTGGGCCGAACACTGGCCGAACAACGCGGCGGCGCGGGCGCCAGTGCGACTTGCTGCCTGAGCAGGTCCACGGTCACCTTTGCGACGACGCCCCTCCACGTTTGGTACCCAGCCCGGGCAGTAGCCCCAAAGTACTCGCACAATTGCACCCTCAAGTCCCTCCCCATCGCCCCCACACGCGAAGCTGGCTGCAGGGCGCTCGGACACGCGCAAGGGCCACGTCGGCGTGCGTGTGGGGCGGCGCCGTCCTGGCTCATTTAGCGCGAGTATGACGACGCACGCATCGCGGACACTTGACTGGAGCACGAGCTATCAAGCGGGTTCTTCTAGGTGGGTCTCCTTTCCACCCCCCCCTGTCACGTTGCTTCGCATTTTCCTGGTCGCGTGCGCGACCGTCTCCAAGAAATTTCGTGGACACGGGGCCATTTATATTATATCTGACGGTCGCGAACGAAATCGGGGGACTGAGACTTTTGCTGACGCCATTTGGCTAAGTTCTGGATCCGGTTTGAGCACCGACGACGACGAGACCGACAACGATTCGCACACTGTCATCGGGAGACGCGGTTCCATAAGCGTGGAGGCGCGCAATAGCGGCGGAGAAACCCGGAACCCGCCACGTGTGCCGAGTCCTCCGCCCCCTCCGCCCCTCGCATCCAGCTCGGATGGCTCCAAGGCCAACGGCCGTACTGGCACGCTCAGTCGGCGCACCTTCACGCGTTCTCGTTCCCCTGCGCCGCAGGCCCTCGGCTTAAACGGGATCATGCCCCAGCCTCCTCTGCCCTCCCCCACCTCGTCCCTCCGCCCCCGTGCCGCCGCCCCTGCCACCTTCGTCCTCCCAGCGACTCTATCCATGACGCTGTCCTCCCGGATGGTGCCCTGGCAATATAAACTTCGCATAGATGCGAGGCATGCCGCGGAGGGTGCCATCCTGATCTCGGCGCTTGCTTGCGCGTTACAAAAAGTGCGACTATCGTCGAGCGCATTATTGCCACCCGATGACGGGCTGCACATCGGTACGCTTGCCTCTTCATAGAGTCCGTCCCATGCCAATCATGTACATGTACACGTTAGAACTCTATGCCGTCATCTTTGCTTCTTTCACTTACATGGTTTGGAACCACTCTTCCTGCACAAGAATCCCCTTGTCGTCCAGTACGGCCGACGCGGCATCAGCCAACCCTCCCCCAACCCCTCGCCTGCAAGAGTCGCGCGTACCTCGCCGTGGCACTACAATTGCTAGTTTGCCCATTCCCGAGAATCGAGGATATGTATGGATGACCGTGCCAAAAAACTATAGGTCAAACTTTCAGGGCGTGTTTATGACATCTCGTTGACATTTTATTCAGGGCCTCTTCTGATGATGGACTTATCATTGGCCTTATTTTGGGACCGCTGATCACGTCTGCCTTGTATTACGTGGCTCTCAAGTTTGACACACAGCCCGATACCACCCCTCATCCACCTTTTTGGCAGATCGAGACCCCATGGCGTCTCAGTGGCGAAACTTCTTTGACACCACTCCAGGCACTTGTACTCTCACGCCGTAATGCCGTGGACCTGAGCACGCTTTGCTCCACGACTTTGCTTATCCATGTTTACGCATCGCACTGGTTCGAATGGCGCCATCGCAGGCACCACAAGGTTTGCGAAGGCGAGCGTGGCTCCGTCCCTCGTAGTGAGGCACGGAAGGGGTGGTTGTATGCTGTTTTCACGTTTCTTGTATGCGCATTTCTTCTTGGGTTGCGGTTTGCGCTCGATCGTGCGTGGGTCGGCCTCGGTCTATGGAGGCGTGCGTGCCAAACTCCCTGTCTCCCCTCTTTGGATCTGACATGTGACATGAACAACAGACATGTCGTACTGGGAGCTCACATCCAGTTCCGTCTTTTTTCAGTTCTCGCTCTATATCGCCGTCCGACTCGCACATCGTGGTTTCACGCTTGGCGAGCTGGGCTTGGTGGTATTTGGCGCCACCGTGTTATTCATGGAATTGGTCAACTTAACCGTTGCGAGGGTGAGCCTCAGTTCTGCTCGTATCTCCGCGTGCGTACCGAGGCTGATGTCCCACATATCGACTTCCCCGAAAAAGATATGGCCCGTGACGACGCCTTACATCAAAACTTTTCGTTTGCCCACACCGTTGCTTATCTATCAGCTAGCCCTCATTCCTGGATCTCTGCTGACGGGTTTTCTACTCTCACCGTTACTTACTCTGTCACGGCATATCGCTCAGCGGCCCGTGCGTCGTCTGCGATTCCCTCAAGAGAAGCAGGCACACCAACGTGCACTCGCCGTTGGGTTTTACTTGGGCGCGGCCCTCATCGTGGGTGGGCTAATCGGCATGTGGGCACGGTGGCTCTTGCGTGGGCGTGATCCGTGGCTCTGGGTTGTCTTCTGGTTACTCGAAGGACCTTTCCCGTGGACCCGGCCCGTGCTCCTGGCGTATTGGGCCGCACTCGGTACTATCAGTGTCTGGGGATGGAATCGGCAGCTGTCGCGTTCACGTCGCTTCCGCCCACGGCTGCCGACGGGCACCGAACTGGTCGTGGACAGTAATACGATCGTACTACCGGGGGCCGAGCCAACGTCGCCAGTTTCAGGGTCGTTGATGCTGGGGTCAGCTTCGCTGACGTCTTCGGCTGTCTCGTCGGCATCGTCGGCAGTGTCTGCGATGTTCCCTACGGTGGGAATCCCACACCTCCCGACGGACCTTGGACTTGGTGCAAGTGAATGGTTAGAGGCGGCGGATCGGCGCGTCCCGACACTTGGACTAAATGCCCGGCGCAAATTCTTTCACGCGCTTGCGGTAGTCATGTTCGTGCCTGGCGTTGCCGCGGATCCGGCATTCACGCACCTGGCGTTCAGCGGGGCTTTCGCGCTGTTCGTGTTCGCGGAGTACGTGCGGTACTTTGCGCTGTATCCGTTCGGGGCGGCTCTGCACGTGTTTATGAACGAGTTTCTGGATGGGAAGGACAGCGGGACGGCCATTCTGAGCCACTTTTACCTGCTGACGGGGTGCGCGGGCGCACTTTGGTTCGAGGCGTAAGCACAGTTTTCCCGGTTTGGACACGCCGAGGCGTTGGACGATGTATATTTAGAGAACTGAGACATGCCGCAGACCTTCTCGCTTACTGCTGTATACTGGGATCTTGACGGTCGGGGTAGGGGACGCCATGGTAAGTTTCGATTGACAAGGGAAATGTGGTCATTCATAGCAGTTGGGGATTTTACGCAGGCATCTGTGGTCGGAAAAAGAGTGGGGCGATGCAAGTGGTCACCTACGACACCCAAGACGTTAGCGGGTAGCGCTGGTTTCACACTCTCTGTGGTGATGTTTGCATGGGCGCTGCGGATGTGCGGGTTGGTGGAGGAGTTCTCGGTACGTTTGTAATATATTGATCGGTGGCGACACCTGCTGACTTGTGAAAATTTTTCTGAAAGATTGTGCGATATGGGACGATTATTGGACTAGGGTCAGTGTTAGAGGCCATGTCCGGACAGAACGATAACATTATTCTGCCGGTGTACGTGTGGAGTATGTTGGCGATAGGGCTATTACCGTAACTGGTGCTAGAGAATAGAAAGGGGAAGAAGGTGGTTTGTCAACCAGTCGCCAGTGACGTCATTGCGAGTGGAGTAAGATTCGGGAAACGGCGGGACTAAGCTCCAGGCTTGGCTCATTTTGCCACGCCACGGCCAGCGAACCAGCGAGCCAGCGACCGAATCCCCAACCTCACTTCGCATACGTAGAGTCTCGTGTAATTAGCAACGTGCCCCATGCTCTCTTAGAAGAAACGAACGAAATCAAAAGAAACGGGGCGCATATATCCGGTACTAGCCATATGCAGGAGGACCAACATGAACAGCACCGACAGGCTTCGGCCCCACAGATGGTGGATCTAGACCGGGACGACCAGAGTGTCTCCTCCGTTCTCCTCACTGCTCAATCGGTGGCCAATCTCCCTCTCTCCCTCCTCCCCCTCCCTAATGCCCCTTTGATTTCTCAAAAGCGCGCTTCTCGTCGCGCGGAACACCTTTCACCTACTTCTAATTTGATTCCGATCACAAACGCTGTCTCTTCGTCTCCCAGTCAAATCGCCTCTCCTTTCGCGTCTTATTCTCCACCGAAATCACAGCCCATCTCTCGTCGCGATCCTGATTTTGCCACGGATTCCCCACACAAAGGCCTGCGTCCCAAGTCCTCCTACCATCAGTCCCTCCTGAATTTACGCGACGAGCTGCAAAGACCGTCGGATTCTGGTGCGTACCATGCTCGCTCGCCCGTCGGATTCCGTGTGCTGATTGCCACTGCCCTCCTCGCTGTCACGGTCGTTCAGTCAGTCTCCCTCGCGCTCTCGATATGGCATCACCCGCGGACATCGACCCTACACCTATGACTGAGCCATCTGAATACGACTGGACTAGTTTCATCACCATATATTCCCTCGGCCGTTGGGAGCCTCACAAGGCACCACCTCCCCCACGCTCTGTTTTCGGGCGCCAACATCAACATATGTCCTTGGCCAGCTCACCACCCCACGTGCAATCAGATCCTCATATATTCTCGATCGCGCCATCAGGGAGCCCCGGGATTACTCAGAATGTATTAAGCGGCGCTCCACAAGGCGCTTCTCTAGCATATGTTTCATCGGATGCATCGACCGCTTCGCTGCGGAAAACCGACACACCGCAGACAACTAGCACTCCCTCCACAGCATCCTCAGCGCCGACGCTACCATCTCCCGGATCTTCTTCTTTAGTGCGGAGTCCATCAACGTCTCGCCGTAGCTCAGCTGTGAATCTTGCATCGTCTATACCTCACCGTCTCCGCAGTTCCTTTGCTGAACTCCGATCGTCTACTGGCGCTCGTCCAGTACTTGAGCCGCCCATATCGACTGTGGCGCCCACTGTTCCACACCCAGATGCCACGACAACGGCGGCTGCGATGCGCTGGGCCGCGGCCCGGGTCAACATAGCACCTCTGGCTTTGCCATCTCCAGAACACGAATTGACAGACCCGTTTCGGAATGCCCGGACGGCGATCCCGGGTCTGAATCCACCTGATGTTTCAGGGCCTCTATCTCCTCGCCATCGGCAGCGGCTTGGAAGTTTTTGGGAAGGTACCATGGACATTAACACAAGGACGGGAACACCATCCACACTAAGTTCTATCCAAGGTAGCCCACCTTCAACGCCTCCAAATCCCGATAGCTCTGACATCGACCCTGAGCCCCAAAGCGCATCGACTGCGGCAGCATCGCCGCCGTATGTCACGCCTGCGTCTGTCCCTGTGGGACACTTGGCAGGGTATCCTGACGACTACTTTGGTGCTACGGCGGTCTCAGTGTCACCAGAGTCGATGGCGACGGTACCCAGTCTGGTGCGACAACACCCATCATCCGTTCCGGAGGCAGGCCAGGCGGCTTCTGTTACCTCGCATTGTGTAAACTTTATGCGGCAGACGTCTTCTCCCCTTCCCAACCAAATCTCCGGGCCTTCATTTGAGGTGCCATCTCCTACCCGCGTGGGAGACGCGGGGGGAGGACGGACACTCAGGGAGGAGGCTATGTTCCTTGAGCTTGGTTACCTTGAACCCCCTTACCCACCCGATGAGCTCGAGCGCCGCCGTGCCTTGTATCAATTCAATATATGGAACACGGGTCCAGATATTAACTTTGAGAGGATAGTGCACCTCACGAAGTTGGTATTTAGTACAAAAACAGTTATCATTAGCCTCATTGATGGGAATGAACAGTATGTCTCCGCCGCACGGAGCTTTCAAGGATTTACTGACCGTCCTCCCAGGTGGATGAAGTCAGCTTGTGAGTGTGATTGATGTGAAACGCGCGGTGGATGTAACGAGCAAGTATATAGCCGGCTGGGCGCCTCAAACGTTTCCTCGGACGGACTCAATATGTGGACACGCGATCTTGCAACGGTACGTATCAGCCCCTGTTTCCCGCAGGTGTCCTTACCTCGGTGTAGTGGAGACGAACCCATGGTCGTCTCGGACACTCATGCCGATTGGCGCTTTGCGAAGAATGTGGGATCATTTCTATTTCTAAACGCGGTGAATTAAACGTTTCTTGTGGCCAATTTTAGCCCCTGGTCACTGGGCCGCTACATGTGCGCTTCTACGCGGGCGCCCCGTTGCGCACACAGGAGGGTTTTAACATTGGCACCCTCGCTATCATGGATGATGCGCCACGAGTCGAGTTTAGTCCTCGACAGCGCCATACGCTCAAGGAATTTGCCGTGAGTCGTACCCTCGCGTTGTCCGGGCAGGGCGCATGAATTACTCATTGAGGCAGGCGATTGCGATGCGTGAGATGGAGTTATGGCGGGATAAGATCCAACTTCGAATACGTGATCGCATTCAAACCTCGGTGAGTGAGGCTCCCGATAGCTTCGGGCAGCAGGGACGTATCGATTGTGTTTGTTTGGGTTACAACTGGCTGTCGCAGATGGAACAGTTCACACGCGAATGCCTTGAGATCGATACAGAGACGAGCCCAGACCCAGAAGCAAGTCGGCGAGTGAAGAACCCTTTTTCGATGGACAGGGTCTATCAACGCGCAGCGAAGCTCGTGAAGAAGACATTAGACGTAGAAGGCGCACAGGTGATGGACATGTCCCATGCCGAGGTGCTCGAGACTGTTGGAGCAGAGGCCGTCATGTCGGTCATCGTGCACAGCGCCGAAGACACTACGACGCATCAAGTACAAGGTGATGCATGCGTACGCATTTGGGACATATTTTTGAAATACCCCGATGGTCGCGTATTCGAGTCACTGGTGCCCGCCCCTCTCCGCCCCTTCCTTCCAAACGGGACGCAGTACGCGTTGTGTAAGTGTATTTGTATTTTCTCACAGATAAGACGAATCGTGGGATGCAACGGTTTCGGTAGGTGTACCTATTTTCAACATCGATAAGCGGCCGTTTGCTATGCTGTGCGCATATAACTCGTCAGAACATGGCAGGCGATATGTGAGTGGCCGCGGTGAACTTTCACGAGTGACCTTGACGGGGACATTGCAGCTCGAGGGCCACGAACTGTCATACCTACGTGCCATCGGTGTGTTTCTCGTGAATTTCAAATGGGATTCTACGCGATTTACATATAGGTTCACTCTAGGTGTGATCATTCTATCTGCTGTGCTCAAACGACGGATGACACTCGCCGACAAAGCGAAGAGCTTGTTCATATCCAAGTAAGCTACGAATTGCATCTCATCCTTCGAGACACTGGCACGGTTTGACGGCTTCGTGGTTAGCATCTCTCACGAGTTACGCACTCCTTTACACGGCATTTTAGCAGCGGCAGAGCTGCTGTCTGACACGCGATTAAATCACACCCAGTCGTCTTTCTTGCAGACAGTGCAAGCATGTGGCACATCTTTGGTCGAGACGGTGAATCATGTGTTAGATTTCACCAAACTCAGCGGAAACTCCAAGTCAGGCGGGGTGGAGCACGTCATACGAATCACCAAGTGTGTCCCACGCTACTGTCATTCATCGTACCTTACGATTCTCATGTGAAAAACCTCTCCTCATTCGCCAGCATTGATGTGCTGCAATTGATAGAAGAAGCCGTGGAGGGGTCTTGGATTGGTCATCGCGCACGCTTATTCTCACGGCAGCAAGAATCGGAGATTGGTAGTCTGTATGCACCACCGAGGCAGGATGGAAGCGGGAAGAGACTGGTCGAAATCGTCATCGAAATTGGTGACCGGGAAGAGGTAAGTGATTTGGATGGTGCCCCGTTCTCGTGTACTGTCAACCCATTCCGGATGCTTATGGTTCAATGCAGGGGTGGCTTCTTAAGCTCGAGAAGGGAGGTATTCGGAGAGTACTAATGAACGTTTTCGGGAATAGTCTTAAGTTTACTACGGTGGGTTTCCTTTGTTTGCTTGATCCTCCCCCTTTGACAGTTTTTGATGAATGAAATTTGGTAGGATGGTTACGTTCACGTAATTATTCGTCAATTACCATCAACTCTAGATGTACCTGTGAACATGGTCAAGCTCGAATTAGCAGTGGTCGACACAGGCAAGGTGCGTATTGATTGTCAGTCAAATGGAGCAACCAATTTCAATGGAAGGACCATAGGGAATCAGCCAAGATTTTCTAAAGGCAAGAGCTCAACTAAATATCGAGGAAGCGAGTCGTTGACGACAGTTCTTAGAACCAACTCTTTCATCCCTTTTCCCAGGAGAATCCAATGCAAACAGGCACAGGACTCGGATTGGCAATTGTAAACAGTATCGTACAGTCCAAAGGGGTAGACGGCAAGGTTGATGTATGGAGTGCCGAGAACGTGGGCACGGAAATCAAAGTCACCTTCTTGGCCGAGGCAGTAGAAGAAGAGGAACCGTCACCCAAAGTTTCTGATACCCTGAATCAAGACCATGCCACCAAAATCAGCCTAGTGGGTTTCGATGACCCCCACCGTGGCGTGCAGCTGCTCCGCAGAGTGCTCACCCACTATCTCGTATCCTGGTGGGACTTTCAGATTGCACCGCCGGGCTCATTAGGAGATATCGTCATTGCGAACGAGGATCTTTCCGCGCTGCAACTTGCGATCGAGCAGCGGGAAATCCGTCGGCCATTCGTCCTCCTTACTGTTAATCGCGGTGAGAGACACCTTACTACCACAGTTACCGAGTTCGAGCTGCTAGGCGGGTTCTGTCGTATCTTGTATAAGCCCGGTGGCCCGTCGCGACTTCGTCAGGCTCTCAAACTCTGTATGCATGCGCTCAAAATCAGCCGCCGTTCATCACCCACACCCGAAGTCACACCTAACCAGAGCAATCCCGCTGTGCCTTCTCCATCCCACCTCCTGACTGGCGTTGCGAGGCGCAATTCAGAAGAGCCGACACCGGCGGGTCATTCTGATGTGCGGCGTCCTTCCCTTGGTCCTCGGTCCATTACAGTGCATCCTGTTGCATCGTGGAGCGCAATGCCAGCACCCGAGGAGGAAGATGATATTTCTCTTGACGGAAGCCAGCCTGGCCGTGCGCGCTCATTCAGTCAATCACAAACCTCGACTAGTCCTACCATCCCTGTGGGCGACACAGGGGGTTCACTGTTGAAGTCATCGATTGGGGCCCTGGGGTCGAGAAAGAATGTTCGGGTCCTAGTTGTCGAGGACAACAATATATTGCGAAATCTTCTGTAAGCCTTTCATTCATTGATATCGCCGCTCACGTTGACGTATCCGGGGCGCCCAGGACTCGATGGCTGTCAAGTAAGGTTCGTGGACAACTTTTTGAATGTATGCTTGTTCTAACCGCGATAATCTCCAGGGGTACGAGTACCGTGAGGCAGTAGATGGACATGAAGGGGTCCGTTTGTTTGAGACCGACGGTCAATTTGAGTGCGTTTCTGTCCCGCGACCTGAATTGTGCATCCATTCATTTCTCTAGTGTTATTCTGCTTGATTTATCGATGCCCGTTTTGGATGGTAGGCAGGCTTTGACTTTCAACCTTCCAGGATCTCACATACCAACATTATAGGATACGGCGCCACCGTACAAATCAGGAAGATCGAGGCGTCAAAGTCGGGACAGAAAACCCACATCCTCGCTCTTACAGGAATGTCATCTCTCGAAGACAAGCGGAGAGCGTTCGAGGTGGGCGTCGACGGCTAGTGTGTATTCAAAGAGTTCTCCTCTACAGTAATTTAATGATTTGCATGCCTAGTCTGGTGAAGCCAGTCGCTTTCAAGACACTATCGGACATGTTCTATAGACTTGGCATATCATGATATCGGGCGCTTCGTCCTGCACTCGGGCCTCCCTTTCACTCTGGATTGTGCAGGACCCCGACTCGTGTCCTTCACCACTTCCCCAAGTATCACCCCTCTTTGCTTAATTTATACCTATTCCCCCCTCTTCGTATCATATCCACCTCCAATGTAGCAATCCTAACTCATTCCCTTGTCACGGCTTTCGTTGTACTATTTGTATTTCTAATAAGTTGGACGACCCCCGGTGTACCTTGCGAGTGTTGAGTGTCGCCCCCAATTCGCATACAGGGCCCGGATAACCCCTCGCGGCCTCAGCTGCCATTCCTACGGATCCTACCGAGTCTAGATATACAGAACCGCGTTTTCCACCTGGCTGCGGACCGTGAAGTCACCGAGGTGAAAGGGACCGCCATGGGCAGGACGTGGCAGAGCCATCATCTTTGAAATCTAAGGACCATCCTTGCAATGACCCCACAAGAAAAGAGAATGGAACTGCGACATTTTGCGGCTTCTTCCCTCAGTGCAAGCCCAACCTTCCTCAGGCCTCAGAAGCGACTATAGGCTCCGCTGTCGTGCGCTGGTATGCAGCATCCCATGCCTTTGCAGCGAGAGCTTGTGCGCCAGTGATGACCCTTATCCATCCCATACACAAGTGTCATGACATACACCGTGACATCCAGGGCTCTCATCCAGTGAGCCAGGTCATCTGATGTTTGTATTTGCTCATTAACTATGGGTGTTCCTGATCCGGTCAGTACTTTGCAGCCTTTGGCACCTGGACAGTCCGACGTAACGCACATCCCACGCAGCCCATCTATCAGCACGGTTGCCACGGCGGCGCCTATCATATCAATCCATCCCCTGAAGTAGTAGGCTCCTAGTCTAGGGGCCAGTCATCCTGGTCGTGATGGGAGATATGTCAGGTGGTGGGACTGGGAACCTTTTGGAACAGCAAAACGCCGTTTCCGGCTGGCACGACAGGGGGTCGTGGGAGTTTGGCCATGCCAATTGTGGAGATGACTCGCGGACAACGGGCGAGTGCCCATCATCGCGGAAGACGATCACACCCTTTTGATCAGAGGGGTGAACAGGAAAGTATGGTGTGGGCAGAGAACTTCCGAGCTTCGATCAAAAGAACGATATCTGTAGGAATGTCGCATATAAGGACGGTTCACTGTTGATTCGTGACATCAACGCAAGCTCGAGGATGTGCCCGCCTGCTAGCAACAGGCGCGACCCGTACTAGGTGCCCTATTTGGTATATGAGTCATGAGTCACATGAGGCCTGAGGCTTTTGAACAGCATACTAGCCTCAACATCCGCAGAAGGTATTTCCTTGAGGCGCAGACCTAGTCCCTCTGCGAGTCCATCGGTACTAGTATCTGCCCTGTCAATACGGTATGGTTCAGTATCGAACCCGAGCCTGCCTGACCTGCAAAGGGACCATGATGCAACAACGTTGCCGCCCCTAAATTGCATCTAGACGGCCAGGTGATATGTAAAAGCTTGGTGATAGATTTGCCTCCGCTACGCTCAAATAAAGTATTTCTCTGCAGCTCTTGGGAAGAGCTGGGTCGTTGCACTTAGGCTTAGATGCGACGACAACCATCGGCGTCGCGCACCACGCCGCGGGTAGTACCAGGGGGCAGAGGCTAGAGGTGCCCCTAAGTGGAATTGCACACTGATCTCTGCAAGTGATCCCCTGTCGGTCGCTGGTTGGCCACCTGTTGAAAGGTCAACAGGCGAGCGCGTTAGATTAACTGCTGTCTAGGTGTCAATGTGGCCACCTGATCTTAAACAACCCTGCCCCCTTGTAGGCATGCCAGCGATTAATCTGTGGTGTAGGTATACCTCGCGTAGTCGCCCCATCATCTGACACAAGTGACGCGCCCCGACATGGACGGAGGTTGCAAAAGCAAGCCAACATTCTTCCAAGCTAGCTTGACTGATCGGATCCCGTTGTGAGTGACCTCTGAACGTCTGAACGTCCTGAACCTCGCTGAATGCTGAATGCCATCTGAACGCCAGGAATCGCGTACATAAAAGCGATCGGAGATCCAGTTCGTCACATCAACTCGCACTAGGAGCGCCTGGCATGAGGCATTTGTTGGCCGTCCATTCTGAAGTCCCCAATCACGAGTATGCAGGGCAGGGCCCAGGCGAAACAGGAATTTCGTTGTAGAAAATGTCATGGAACGGTTTGCAAAGGTGCCAAGACTGAAATCTGGACCGCTGTTAAAGGCTGCTCACGTGGGCAAGGTCTGGGTGCTGGGATACGCCATTGCGGCCTATGACGGTATGTAGTTCCACAAGTCGTAGGGACTTTCGTCACAGACAACTGGCGTAGCGCCCACAGAAGCACACCATCACCTGGTGGAAAGTGGAATGGTAGACGGAGACCTTTGGAAAGCTTTCCAACTTGTAGTGACCCTCCTGCTCCTGTATACTTTAGGAGCACCCCACATATAAGAAGGATTTCACCGACTTGTAACGTCAGGCGCAAGACTAAATGTGCCCACCCAGAACCAAGTACTCGTTCTTGTGGCAGTGTTGGCTGCCGACCCAGCCGTTGACAAAGGGACAGCCGTCAACCTGCGGGTCGAGGGGAGGTAGTGACGATATGAGGAAGCGCAAAGGGGAGGTGAATGTGACAGGAGAGAGAACTGCACAGACATCAGAGACCGTACTATCGCGGCGCCTTCGAAGCCAATGAAGCGAAAAGGAGTTATAGGAGAGGAACGCGAAGGGCAACATACGACGTAGAGGGATGTGGCCCGCATTCAGTTACGCGTGTTTCCCGTGCGGGTGCGGAGGGTCGCACTTGATCAGTTCCGCATGAAGGTAAAGTGGTATGGCGTCGCCAACCGTCATAATGAGGACATCATTAATGCTTTATTCCTAGAAAAACGGGGTGAAACACCAACGAAGTAACGCAAGAAAGTAAGAAGCCCGATCGCGCCAGAGTCGTGCTTGTCCCCGCCCTGTGCACCACGCATATCAGACGCGTCTCTGCACCTTCGATGTACGCCGCATCTCCAAAGAGCACACTTTTTGAGGGTCATCCGGTCATGTCTTCACATGTGGAGATACAGTGATTCTACCCGGGGGACAATCAAACCCCAACATAGTAATGAAACAATAATGATCGCAACGCCTGCACGGAGCCACCATGTTACTAGTACACAGCACCCGACGACAGCCAGATAGGCTTCGATAGATGGGTGAGTGATTAATTTTTCTTAAATGCGGCCAACGCAACGCTGACAGACTAAATCTGCACACGGACAAGACCTATTCCCTGTCGGACGATGATGTTTACTATTATCGGAGGTGAAATGACAGGGAGGCGTCGAATCCTGGAGATTGTGCCATCAACTTTCAGGAGGACTCGGATGCCAACAAGGGGGGTGATGACGTCCTTTGGACTCGTGGGCCCGGCAACAACGCCGCCTTTGAAGCTCCCTGGGCCGTCAACTGAACGAGGCCCGTCAACCTGACAGATGGGCCGGCGGGGAGAATGGTGGGACCCGCAATTCGTGTGGGCAGGTGTCCCTTATATACACCAGAGCCGGGCGACGTCAGTATCAAGGCCCGAAAGAACGGTATGATTCAAGTCCTCGTTCGACATCGTTTCGTAGGAGTCCGAAGGGCCCAGCTCCGAGGCCTGAGAGACGGGTATGGATTGTGGTCGTCATCCCCTTCCCTCATTATGAAGCGCTCTTCGCCTTTCTTCTTTCGAGCTACCACATGGATGCGTTTATTCCTTTCGACCGCCGCTTCCGTCGCCGTCACCCCTTAGCTTTGTGGCTCCGCTTTGCATTCCTTTTTGAGACTTGGCAGTAGTCCCGACTCGGAGGTTTGCTACCTGGAAGAGCGTCTCAGTTTCAAAAAAAAAATTAAGGGTGGCATCTGGTTTCTGACGTTCGAATCAGCAGGGCATACACGTCCGTGCTTGTAAGGCCTGGTCGGAATTGATGTAATCGCATTCGTGGATCGAGTGTCCGACGCTCTACGCGCGCGCACAACCGCAACATCTCACAACTATTTTGTAACCATCGTGGCATCCTTCTCGTGCCATGGATCAACCTGATGAGTCGGGCAGTAACCTCACAAGTGCCACAACAACTACACGGTAACTATGAATGAAGGTGATCGGTTGTTTCACTGAATACGGAGCTACTGATGTTGCATCTCAGTCCCGATACACCGCACCGCGGACACATCTTGCAATAGGGCTCGCGTCAATAACAAACAGAGTACGCTGTCCAAAGCCTACATATAGGAATGGTATCTATTATACAAATGACGGACTACAGCGATTCACTCGCCTTTTGACATACACAAGTAATGACATGCACAAGAAAGTCTGTAGAAACATACGCTGGCTGAACGCCAGGTTTTTGTAGTTGGTGTGAGTTCGACAAGGTTCGTTCACGCCGCAGCATGCTGTGCTGCACGGTGTTCCCGGAGCAATCGGTCAAGCGCTTCTTTCTGTCCAACTTCAAGAGCACCAGATTGGATGCCAGAGTGGTATACACGTAGCACGAATCGACATCGTCCATGGACTGCGTTCGTACGTCGGCGAGTTCTTTGATCTTGGCCGTAGCATCCTTGATCTCCTCGTCGGTAAGTTCGAGCCCAAGCTGCTCGACGCGTGACTTGACCGCGTTCCAACCGGTCAGGCGATGACCGATGGACACGTAGCGTGTGAGGCCAAAGTCCTCAGGTCTGAGAATCTCGTAGGTCGACGGGTTGTTGAGGATCGCTTTGGCATGAATTCCAGCCTTGTGCGTGAATGCGACATAGCCACTGCCACAGATCGTTAACCAATCATAGACCGGAGTGACAGAAAGATAAGTCATACGTGATGGGGTTTGAGAATGGCACATTGACCTCGACGGCTTCCGCGACGAGGTTCTCAATCTCACGCAGCATCGCGAGATTGTACTTGGACTTGACGTAATCCGGATTCGCCGCATACAGGCACGCCACGAGGCCCCCAAGAGGCGTGATACCGACGCGCTCGCCAATACCGAGGACAGCTGCAGGAGAACATTTCGTTTCGGTGGTCATACAAGAGTCGCAGCCACGACATACATGTATCAATATGCGTAGCTCCCGCCTCGAGCGCGGTATATGCGTTGGCGATGGCCATTCCAGTGTCGTTATGCAGGTGTATTTCAATGTCGCAGGCGACCACACCGCGGAGGGTGCGTACGAGCTCGTAAACCTGGCGCGGGTTCGCGCAACCGACGGTGTCGGCAATGCCAACGCGGTTGACACCAATCTTATCGACGGTCTGGTAGATGGAGAGGAGGTCGACGAGATCGGAGCGGAAGGAATCCTCCGTCGAGAAGCGGACCTCGATGCCCTTGGACTTGACAAAATTGATGACCTCGATCGCGCTCTTGGTGATGTAGGTCATGTCCTTGCCGTGCGAAAATTCACGGAGGAAGGAGGATGTGCCGATGACGACGTCCACGCCATCTACGCCGGTCTCGACGGCGATGCGCGCGTCGTCCATATGGCAACGGATGTGGGTGAGAATTTTGGCATTCAGACCGAGCTTGCAGATGGCTTCGCAGTCCCGCCGCGACTGCTCGGAAGCCGCTGGCGACGTGAGTTCCAGATACTCGACGCCGAACTTGTCGAGGGCCTTGGCGATGGCGATCTTTGTCTCCGTGTCAAAGAAGGCATTGGCGAATTGCTCCCCCTCTGTGGAGAATCCGTGTCAGCTGGAGAGCTATAGTCGGGAACGACAAAGGCAGAAACCTCGGAGGGTACTCTCAATGATTTTAAAGTTGGAAACGTTGTTCAGGAAGTCAGATGCCCTCGGAGCATATGGGTTGCGGCGCTGCGTCGTGGATGATGAGTGGCCATTGACCCCATTAGGATGAGAACCATTAAGGCCGTTCAGCTTGCCATCGACGGCGGCCATATCCTGAAGACCATCGGGGGACGCATCGCTGTTTTGGTGAGGGCACATCTTCGAAGGGAGGATCACTGTGGTGTGTGTGTGAGGAGCACTGGACCTATTTTTTTTGACCGGCCAGTATTTTCCCCGGCCACTTCAATCCGGCCCGCTGCTTCTCAGGCTCGCGGTGCTTTCCTTTCTCCTTCTCCCTCTCTCGTCTTCAAATGTTCATGTAGCTGGTACATATCGCTGTCTGCGATCACATCTTCGCTTCGCATTTCCATGATTGGAAGGGGATGTGGAGGTGTTTGGGACTGCCGGTCACGCATCCGTATTCTCATTCGGCCGAGGGATTGTCCAATCACGGCCGAAAGTGCGATTCGCGCTTGCGACGCCACCAGCGGTCACGAGAACATCATTATTGGCGAATAATAAACTCACTGCCTAATTCGTAAATTCGAACCCCAAAGACGTAAATAAGTATTCGGAGTGTGACAAAACCGGGATGTGCGTGGCTTTGCGTGGCTGAGCCACCTCATTCACCGTACGTGGCCGAGAACCCTGGGGCGATTCGTTCCGCTGTGCGGTCTGCTGGGGTCAAATCCAGCACCAGGTCGATATGCAAATGAGGATGTGATTTCCACGTCTGAGTGGTAGTGTCAACATCACAGTCAGCACTAATGCATTCATTTCCGGCCTTCCCACTGTGAACGACGAAACCAAGATGCTAATCTAGGCTGTAAGTTTTCAGCGATAGCGAAACCAACGTCACGCTCGACGTCCTAGTTCGCGGGGTAATAAAGGGTGCGAAAGGGACTAGCCCGGTCGGTACGAACCGGAGGCACACTGCATCACCGCCCGAAATTCTCTTCCACATGCCTACCGGGCATGGCACCCTCAAACTCATCAATATGATCCGTAAGTGTGATTCAGAGAGTAAGGCGTACCATGCAGAGGCCTGAGCCAACGCGATACTTCCACGAGACGACCTCCAGATCTTCTGGTGACAAGATTCATCCCAAGGCCCAGGGTTAATCGCAGATCTAATGTATCATACCTGGAAATGAGTGGCAATTGGGTAGAAACCAAAATTTCCAAACCGTTGTGCATGCAAGGCCAAACAGATAAGAGAAACACCGCCCCCAGAAGCTGGGATGAGAGCCGTATTGGACTTCGATTGTTCCCGAATTCTCGGATGCACCGACATAAGGATGTAACGCACAACGGTCGCTTTCGGATCTTGCCTTTCTCTATGATCATTGGCATACACACATTAAAACATGGGGCAGAGGCTGTTCCGAGTTTGGCACAGAGACAAACAACCGAGCAATCAATGATGCGAGGCGAGTATCATAAGTATAAGCAAAACAAAGAGAAAAGCGAAGAGATGAGGATTAGAGACATTGTGCAATGCAGTAGGAATACAAACCGCCGGGTTTTTTTGCGTTCCAGCGAGAAGGGGGTTGTCGGCGTACGATGCATTGATGGAAAGGAGAGGAGAAATGGTGGGGGTGCGCACACATGCAGAGTGTAGACGATACGGTATAACGGAGAAGTGGAAAGAGGTGAATGGGATCCGGTCAGGAGAGCTAGTTCTATACGAGCATGCGAAGAATATGAGCGTTGTACAAGCAAGGATATTGGGCTATAGCTCTGGCGGTATTGGTTGCGAGAAGTAAGGATGCCTTAAAGCATCGCGGACAGTGATTCGCTGCTTCGGGTCGAACATGAGCAACTTCCTGACAAGGTCCAAGAAGTGCACGTTATGCATATCTGTTTGGGGGATTATTTCCTGCGACAATTCCACTCGTTAAACAAGGCGATGCAGGTCATCGATGGCGAGACCAACCTGTAAACTTCGCGTGGCACGAACATCCTTCCGACTTTGTTTAGTCGTCTTGGGTGATGGCCAATTAAGTTTGGGTCCCTCCTTGAAGAACTCAGGTTTGTGATTCACTGCCTCCCGCGCAACATTCTCGGGCATCTTGCCCATGACCATCTCCATCATGGCCAAATGTTCGAGGTTATCGTGTGTTTGGAAAAGCGCCATTCCGGTATAAAACTCCACTAAAATGCAGCCAAGGGAGTACGCGTCACATGGGTATGACCAGCCAAGGCCTATGTGTAGAAAAGTTATTGGTGAAAGGGGTCATTCAGTTCAGTTGCAATGCGGGCCAACTTACCTAGTATGATCTCCGGTGCACGATAATGGCGTGTGGCGACAACGGCTGAATGGTATTCATCCTGGAATGTGGCTGAACCGAAATCGATCAGTCGTATATCCGTTGAGTCTAGTATACGCTTCGTCCGATGGCCATGACGCTACGAACATTGCTCAGCGTTGTGCTTAACACTGGAAAACGACTGCGATGATACCTTTCCAGGAGTCGGAATTGTCACGGTACGAGAATCGTTACGCACTAAGAGGATATTCTCCGGCTTGAGGTCCGTGTGGATGATGTGTAAGTCATGCAAGACTAGATGAGATGACATCAAGAGTCTATCACGCCACCAAGAGGTGAAACACGTACAAGCTACACTGCCAAGAAGTTGTTGCGCAAAGGATTGAATGTGATCGCGAGGAAACGGAGCAAAATCATTCTCCTTGAGAAAGTCATAAACACACATGCCGAGTAACTCGGACACCAAGCATATGTGATTCCGATAGTCGAACCAATTCAAGAGGTGAATACATTTACTAAAAAAGGGTAACATCAATCGGGGGTGTTGAGAACACGTGACAGGAAAGGGACACGAACTGCCGATTGCTGGGGTCACGTTCCTTGAGTTTTTGCAACACCCGAACTTCGATGCGGCTCGCCTCGCGATACTTTTGAATGGCTCGGATGATCTTAATGGCGACGCGCTTGTTGGTCTCGATATCGACTGCTTCCACAACTTTACCGAATGTTCCTTGGCCAAGCAAGCGAACAGTGCGATCTGGGAAGTCAATGAGTTAGTAGGGAACTAGGGAAAAATCTGGGAAGCCTACAGCGCTTATAGATTATGTCATCTGGGGTGACGATGTAATGACCCTCTTTATCATCGCAGGAGACCTGCTGCTTTGGTGTCTGTTGCGAATACATGAGATCAGAATAATGTCCGTCCGAGAGGTAGAATTAACCAACAGTTGCAGATGTAGCAGCGCTGCCGTTGGTCCACGTCGCATGATTGGCCGTGCTGGATGAAGCTTGGGCGGGTGGGAACCCCTTCTTGGTAGACGAGTGCACCTCATCAAGTTCACGCTTCCTTTTTTTAGGTGCGGGGATGGGAAGAGCGACAGACGAGGAACCAGAGGACTCGGCTTGGGCCTCCAAGGCGGCGCGAGCTCTCGTCCTTATCGGAGCAGAGTACGCCGGAGGCTGATATGATGCAGAATAGCCATTTGTGCGAGAGGAGGTCGCAGGAGAAGCTGTGGGAGGAGGTGGGGTGTCTTCGATAACAATGATTTCTCGCAGTCGACCGTCTGTATCGACTTCTTGCACCTCCGAGTAAGAGACGGTGTACTGATGGGCACGTTTACGCTTTCGGGTCGCAACTGGGGGTGTATGTAGCATGGTGGAGTTCCGGTTGACGACACCAGAGATGGAGGGCCGTTGATATGACGGCATAAGGTGAGCTGGGAGAGTTTGCACGGCGGTCTGCATCGTCGAGTACGACGAGAAGATAGCTGTCAGATGGGGACAGAGAACAGCGACGAATTGGGGGCGAGATTGGGCGATGCGGGTGGGACAGGCGAGCAATGTGAAAAGCCCTTGGAAAGCACAGAGGCGAGCCCACTGTGCCCTATTTGATCATATTTGGTCACGCTGCCACCCACTTTACGTTGGCAATCCCTCCCCCCATCCCTCCAGCAGGGGACGAAGAATGGACGGCCCAGATACATGGCCAGTGCAACTCGCACCAGCTCTGTTCCTTTTTTTTTTTAAATTTAATGGACGGATATCCTTGCCCACCTCTATGGAACTATTACTCGCTTGGGGCGGCGCCTTTTGCTCCCGCTTTCTTTCCCTCATGAAGTCACGTGCAAATGAACCAGCGGCGGAAATGTTTGCTAATATCCCCCCGCGGAGGTCGCCCAGCCTGGAACCCACACGAACGTGGGCTGTGAGAAGATGTACGCGCCTGCCGACGTATTGTTGGCTCGGCACACCTGATGGGACTCGATGACGCTTGCCTCGCTTGGCTGGACTATGGAACGGCATACGCCGAGTCACCTGTGCGATATGGAATTCGAATCATTTGCAGGCAGACGAGAATAGGTTGTTTCGGCATTGCAGCAGCGAACACTGATATACCGATAACCCGCCCACGCCCTTTCGTTTTTAACACTCAGATCCCAATCCGAGAGAGGGCAACCACCAAGGGTCGGGTGAACTGGGGTTCTCGCCGAAAGGATGCTCTCCTGTCCTGGTACCGCAGCCAGGTGATAAGGAAGGATGTGCGTAGCCCCGAGCAGCATCTTTCGGCGTCGCCGACGGGGATCAGAAGTGGCGTGTGGTCAATGAAACGGTCTGTTATATAAGGCTGGTGTCGAGCAGACGGCGCCCAGGAACATTGCCTGGTCTAGACAATTGGCGCAAAGAATGCAAAACCGACCGCAGCTTGTGCCACTTCCGATCAGATATATATGCAGTCAACCTGAGGACCCCGGTTGCCACTCAAACGTCGCTTACTCTTTGGGGTCCCGTGTGGCCAAACACGTCCAAATACAAGCTCGACGGTCAACTCGACGACGGAATCATTCTGTGGCTACCTGACTAACCCATCCAACAGTGCCAGTGTTTTTCGCAGTCGCACAGCGTATGTCGTAGATGCGAGGCCTGCCATTTCCTCAAGATGCCGCGTTCGAACGCGAGACGTCATATGAATACGGCACTCCCGCGAGCAACTTTGACGACATTCCCATTGACCCTGCGCTCGCCGACCCACCCATTGATCCTGCCCTACAAGCCTATCCGGTCAAACTCGACCCAGATCAGGTTTGTGTTCGTCTCTATCCACAACACGCGACGCGACTTTACGCCGTGGCTGTGGCGCTCCTCTACTAATTGACCGCGTCGCGTCACGTCCCCTTCATTGAATGTTCAACCGAGTGACGACCTTGTTCGCATGCTCATACGTACCTCTCTTTCAGGCTATCGTCCCTTTGTCTCTTCCCGCCGATGCTCCCCACCACATCCGCGAGTACTCGCAGGGTCCCCAGGGCGATCCCTTCGCTCAACCTCTACCACCAGAATACTTCCCCCCTGTCAGTGAGGCAGTGCTCACTCCCAAGCCACAGAAAAAGAAAAAGAAGGTACGCAGAGAGCCAAATTGCGGCTTCTGTGGCGGGAACGACAAGAAGAGCAAGCTTGCTGAGCCGGAGGCGATGGTTTCTTGTGATGAGTGTGGTCGTAGTGGTTGGTTTTCACAACGACTGTACTCCTGCAGTTCAACTGACATGCATCAGGCCATCCGACCTGCATGGATCTCGGCTCCGTCGCTGATCATGTGCGTTCCTACCCTTGGAAGTGTGTCGAATGCAAGACGTGCGAGATTTGCCAAGAAAAAGGCGACGATGTATGCGTGCGATCCTTTGCCAAAATGCTTCCCACTGAAATTTCATGTGAAAGGCTCGTATTCTCTTCTGTGATACTTGTGACAGAGGGTGGCATATGGACTGCCTGACCCCGCCTCTGCAAGATTCGCCTCCCGGAAAGTGGCATTGTCCATCCTGCACACATAACCCATCCGGAATCTGTGAGGCAGTACCCCAGGCATCATTGGAGGAGGAACCCTCGCAGGTTGAACAGTCTCGCGAGTCGTCCGTCGCTTCGACGTCCAGTTCAGAGGTCACCCAATCTCGACCCTCTAAGAGGGACAAGCGCAGAGCAGCGACGCCGAACGTGTCAGAACACACCACCGATGTCCCGGACTCCCCCCTCCTACTTCGAGGACGCACGCGTGTCTTGACGCGCAAGGCGACCGTGCATTCTTCACCAATCAAACGCCCACAACTGAAAATCACGCCGCCACGGCCGCCTGAGTCACCTCCACGGCGAATGGTGGTTCGGCTCAGATTACCCGTCCAAGGAAAAGGGAAAGAAAGGGAAGACAGTACCGATGACGAACTGTCTAAAGGCTTATTTGACGACATGCTGACCCCGGAGGACAGAGACACCTCGAAAACTGCCATTACACAAGCTGACAAACTCAGGTTCGAGCGAAGTCGACAGGCCGCGGAGGTGAGAGTCACCGTGATTAAATCCTGAGTTGGATCCCTGAATCCCCCGTAGCATAAGCTTATTCCACCCCAACCCAAACCTCTGCTTTCCTACCCAGATGTCCCGATCGCTGGCCCATCAAGCCGACCACTTCGATCGACCGTTGCAATACCCGCGACGCAGCCGCCAAATGTGGCGCGTTCTGTATCTCCCACACCATCAACCCCTGGGCCTTCACCCGCTACGACGTACCCGACGGGCCTTAGGATACGTACCATCCGTTTTGGAGAGTACGACGTCCAGACCTGGTATGATGCCCCCTTCCCCGAGGAGTATGCAAATATTCCGGATGGACGCTTGTGGATATGCGAATTCTGCCTAAAATATAACAAGAGTCGATTTGGCGCATCGAGGCACGGTGTGCGTAATTATCCTGCTGCTCGGGTCGGTGAAAGCTAACTGCATCATAGTTAAAGTGCAAGTCGCGCCATCCACCAGGGGACGAGATTTACAGGGATGGGAGTATATCCATATTCGAAGTCGATGGGAGGCGGAACAAGGTTCGCCTCTTCACTCCATTCTTGATGTCAGGGAGTGGCACCTGACGGTCTTTCGACAGATCTACTGCCAGAACCTGTGTTTATTGTCCAAAATGTTCCTCGATCACAAGTCACTGTTCTATGATGTCGAACCTTTCTTGTTCTACGTGATGACAGAATCCGATGACAGTGGGGCGCGGTTCCTGGGTTATTTTAGCAAAGAGAAGCGCAGCCCGAAGGATTTCAATGTCAGTTGCATCATGACCGTGCCAATACGGCAGCGACAAGGATGGGGAAACCTTCTCATCGAATTCAGTGAGCACTTGTTGAGCGCCTATTGTGGGAATCGAGAGCTGACTTGTGAGCAGGCTATCTCCTATCAAAGAAGGAGCAGCGGCTAGGGTCTCCAGAGAAACCCCTTTCAGGACTCGGGGCACTGGGCTACCGGAATTATTGGACACTATCGATCATGCGTTATCTTCACACAGCTCCTGACAACCCTACGCTTGAAGGTATGCAGACCGGTGGTTGAGTAACTACAGGCGCGATGGCTGAGTTTGCGCAGACATTAGCAACGCTACTTCCATGACCATCGAAGATGTGTACAACACACTCTGTACTCAAGGCCTCATCGAAGTCTTTGCGGTGCCTACCCCCAAACCACTCCCAGGTCAATCCATCAAGCTGGTGAAGAACCGCAAAACCATGGTTGCGCGTCGCCACCTCATCCGATCACAGACAAATGATGATGACGTGACGAAGGGCCCATTCGTCCCTCCTACGCAATACAAGATTCATTGGGACCCAGGTTACGTGAAGAGCTATTTGGATAAATGGGAGGAAAAGGGATATATGAAGATAAAACCCGAGAAACTCAAATGGAGTCCGTTCCTGCTCGCGCGAGTCAAGAAGTCGGATGCGGACGCCTCACTTGCGCTTGACGCGGAGATGATGGGCAGCACACCTGAGAAGGACAACCCTGGACCTGCGTCAGCATCTTCTGTTCCCGAAACGCCAGCTCCTATCACCCCAATTGACGTGGAAGGCAGCAATGACGAATCCCTTTCGGCGCCGTTGCCACGCTCCCAGGAGAAGCACATACACTCAACCGAACAGCCGGCCGTGCGGCGCTTGCGCAGCCAAAACCGCACGGCAAACGGCAGCGCAGGCTTGAAATCACCCTACACGCCATCTAGGTATTTGCGGGGGCCTGGCATCAGTGGCAGCCCCCCAAATACGATACCAACGTCTTCACGCGCGTCCAGTACGAGCGTCAGCCCATCAAAACCACCTCGGATGCCCAAGTCCCGTGAGCGCGGGCAGCCGTCACCCATCAAAACTGCGGATTCTTCTTCCGTAAAGGAAGACGAACGACCAGCATCTGTTCACGACTGCGTGGATGAAGACGCTGATGCTGCGCTGGCGGCCCGTCTGGCAGAAGAAGAAAGCCGGCCGAAGCGAATGCTACGTTCCCGCTCTGGCACCGGTACTTTGTCGGCGTTCGAACTCCCACTCCTTCCCTCTCGACCTGCAATGACGCGACTACCTCCGCGGAAACGACGGCGCGTCGAGTCACCTGCTCTCGATGAACTCCCCTCTGTACCGGAGCCTCTCCGCGAGTCCGGAGTCATCAACGGCGTTACACGTGCAGACGAGGGAGTGCATTCAGAACCGGATGACGCAGCCACACCATTGACTGTGGTGACGAGTCGACACAGCGCACCGAGCGATGATACCGTGGTCGCCACTGCCGCCAATATTCCAGGCGTAGCAGGGACAATCAAGGAAGATACGAGCTCACCTGTAGTTATGGACCCGCAAGCAATGGACGTGGACGTATCACCTGTGGTTGCAATGCCAGTAATCGACGTGGATTTAGACGCAGATTTGGATGCAGACGGTGAAACGGATGCAGATGCAGAGGGGGAGGATGACGATGACTTGGATGCAGAGGGGGAGCCAGATGATGGGCTGTAACTTATTTTTGTTTTTGTTTTTTTTTTGTTTCCAGGCAGCTATAATACCTCGATGCTCTCCTGTAACCTCTAGTAGATGTATCTCCCCACTCTGTCGCTAGCGTTTTGTACATGTGGCAGGATTATCGTGCGTTCTACGTTTGATACGAACTGTCCCCTCTGTATTATACATGAATGTGTGAGTAGTTCTCGTGTCGCAAGAGATTCGCGCTGAATGCGTGCTGTATGATGCATAGTTTACCTGACTCGGAGGGCAGAATCAGAATTCGGCATAGAAAGCTGGCGTCGTCTGGAACGTCAAGCAAGGTCGGAACGTCCTGTGATCAGGCAGTGCTGAATGTCGTCATAGTATGGAATCGAACGTAGTGGGCCCCGTGGCCACATGTTGCCAGTCTAGATGCTCAGTGAGTATGGGTTACGCACAAGTGGATACACTCGGGCCCCAGTGACGTTTGGAACGAACAGTCGTGTCAGTCGTTATGCATCGTGTCGTCATTCATTCAATTGCTTACTCCCGATCCGCTTGGTGTACAGTGCGGACCCATCGCACCCTACTGGTCCCTACAGCACCATGAACGTCTTTTTCGGGGCTTTTGCCCGTCGCAGGAAGCGTCCCTTCTTTGCAAGCGAGTCCGTCGTATCTTCTCTTCCTTGCGGTCCATGCGCGAGTTTAAATTGATATTGATTCTCGCGGCGATCATCTTCAAAGTTCGTGCCTCGGGCAAACGAAAGGTGGTATGATTTGGGGGGGGGGTTTCTTGAGTGTATTCCTCTCTACCACGTTCGTCTCTTTGTCCCTCAAGGCGAGATATTGGGTAAGTGAAAATGTACCTTTCCCTCCGCCCTCCAGTTTTTTTCTCCGAGGCAACTTCTCCTCACTGCCGCTCTGGGCGTATGGTTCGTCCACCTCGGCAGCTTTTTAGCGCAGGCGAAAGCTACTCTTCCGGTCCATGTAACATGGCGTGTATGCCACCGACCCTCCCTGGTGCAGGGTGCCATCAAGGCCGGAGGAGACTCACGTTTCGACGAAGTCGAGCATCAGCCAGGGATGTTTGCAGCTTTTTAGATGGCACAGGGTCTGTTTCTGGAGTTATTCCCCCTGCGTATCTCACCCCCGGCGACATTATGGGTCATGCTTACTCGCTCGCCAGTGTATTTTGAGTCTCTCTGGTGTGCTTCTAAAGAGCAATTCACTGGTCTGGGTGAATGTAGTCCCCTCCCCGCCGCCCTATCCTTCTGGGACTGTGCTTCTCCCGGCTTATATGCTAGCTCCCTTCTCTTTGAGATTGTTGCGGATGGTCAGAACACTACCTGGCGCTGCGCGCGAAGGAATAAAGTCCTCGAAGAAAAGTTCATCACGAGGAGCATCAGCCGTCACCCAAAGTACCACTTTCACTGTTGAAGCGGGCCCGGGCACGAGCACTGACAATACGTTTTAGCCATCTCGGTGAAGTAGGCATATCGAACGGGAAAACGGAGTCTGGGCGCTCTCGACCGCGTCGCTTCAGACTACCCACTATCCCAAGGAAGCCGCTACTCCTGGCCGCGGTTAGCCCGCTGTTCACGTATTTCTTGTTGCGTGTGGCGTTATGTGCGTACCTTACTTGTCTTATCACCGAATACGTGCACCTGACTTGCCAGTGGGGTTCCACCACTTGAGGTTTGCTATCCCTTGTGGCCTTTTCGTGTCATTTGACTAATCGTGCCCGTGTGAAACACTCTGCTGAGAAGAAATGGAGCTAGGATGCAGCGCGGCAGACTTACAAACGGTTAGTAGCCACAGGCACCTCCTATGTCGTACTGCGAAATGAAATCTTCTAGGAAAACACCAGTGTTCTAGCCATTTCTGAAGAAGGGGTGGATTCGTACCATACAACACTTATACGGCAGATTCGTAGCAAGCGCAAGCGCGGTGATGTGGTAAACGTATTTAGTCGTTCTGGGCCTAGGCAGCCATCCAAATGGTGTCGCGGCTGTCTCATCGCCACGAGTACTGTCCTTGGAATACCGTCTTGAATTTCCGCGTGAAGTTCGCCGATGTGCAAATATGCTCGCTAAGCCGAGCCTCCACTGGGCTATCTATCAAGGAACCGTGTTTACTTTTGCCAGACCTTATGGTGGTAGTTTGACGACTCAGACTGTCCCAGACGCAACCTATTTCCACCAACCCGCAGGGTTCCCGGCGCCTCCACATCTGTAAGTGCCATAAAGGTTGAGGGGGGTGTGTGAAAATCACAAGTCTTCCTGATAATTCTCATAAGGCGGTACTAGTCGGTAGTTCCGTTATATTCCGGGAGATCGTTGTGTACGTCTGAAAGATTTGAAAAACATCGCCTCATTTTACCACAGTGGCAGAGCAGAATTACAAAGTCCTGCCGGGGGAGTGCCCGTTGCGATCTACTTGACATCCACCGACTAGTAGTATTGGGGAACTGCACCTTACGACCTTCCATTTCGAAAAGTTAGGGCGTTTGAATATCGTGCGTCTTCGGTAGGAAAGGTAGAAATTTGGCCAACAACTCGAACTTCCCGTCTTTCGGCGGTGAAGATCCCGAAACGACCCAGGCCCGCCATCGGATTGGCCTTGAACTGTCTCGTTCTTTTTTTGGTGCTGGGTGTATGACACACCCCAATCAACAACAAAACCCCTACAACCCTATGACAGGCGGCGCGATTTTTTCGGAGGCACTGGGTGGGGCACAGCTAACCAGGTGGCTAGCTGGATATAGTAACCAGGCGATAAGATTGCAAATGAGACTTACAGTATTCGGCTCTCTTGCGAGATCTAAGTCCGTATCTACAACGTCCCAGCACCGGCCTTGAAAATATGAGGTTTCATGGGATGTTGTAGCTATCTTGTCGGACTTGCCCTCCAAGGAAAGAAAATTTTCTGAACGGTCCGAGTCTCGCGATTAGCTTGGTATGATCAGTAGGTGCGCCAACGGGGTACCGGTATACCGCCGGACGATGATAAGCGTCGTTGGGAGTGGCGCAGAACGTCTTCTTTATTCCGCGCCGGCGCAGCGCGGTCAGTTCGCAAGGCCCGTCGATCTCGGATCCCAGGGGTCCCGACAGCACCCACTTGAGACCTAGTTACAATAGATGGAAGAAATCTCGTGTCTTGTCTAGCCCATGGTCGGTTACGAAACACACGGCCGAAGAGCCCTGAAGCTTGAAGTGCCGGGCCAGCATGCGTTGCGTTCCCGCCGCCTTTCGGAGAAACGCCGAAGGCTCCACATTCGTTTCATGCACGCACGCGCACCTCGGCATGACTCGGGAATGCACTGGCCCTACCGCCGGACGGCAGAACATTTGGCCTCGCCAGCGAGCGCTCGGCACTGGCAATTGCACATACTGTACCGCCGTCGTGTTCCTGCCGTCCCCGCCGGCTCAGATTTCTGCATGTGCACAAACCTATGTTTCGAGGGGATTGATTGCCAGCCGACGGATGCTCCGAACTGTTCGGCATGCTGATTACCAACGTGAGAAGTGCTGTATCACACCTGCTAGACGATGACTCGAACAAGGTCCTCCCGTCCGTGTCAGTCACGGTGCGAGATCGGATGTTATATGATTTGACGCCTAGTGGTTGTCGCACACCGATCCCCGAATGCGGATGTGAAGGTTGCCTCCAGTACAGTACCGCCGTCCATACGCTCCACAGAATACCAGGGGTCACACCATGCAAAACAAAACACCAATGGCTCGGGCGTGTGGCTGTTGGCAATGTTCCTGATTTGTCACTGGGTCGTTGGCGGTGTTAGCTTTCTGTCCATTCCAATTGGCCCATGAAACGAGCCCCATGAGGAGACAAACAGGGATCAGCTATACCTCGCTAGGCTAGTGGTTGTGATCGTGGATTGATAAAGACATCTGATGCGAATCCCCGCCCCGCTGTTCTGTGGATTTCGGACTGGTTTGCCACAAGGATGAACTCGGGAGGCAACCAGAATTCCCAAGGGGATCACGGGAACTAGGCAGACTGATACTCGGATGAGCACGGTCAGGGGATAGGTACGATAGGTACCAGTACCAACTGAGTCGTCTACTCGTCCGCACAATGCGGAAAGGCAAATCCAAGGGTCTCCATCTTCAGATAAACGCGAATGAGAGGCATAGCAAGGGGCACATCTAGATAATCCAGACGCTGCGCGCACTGCATTCGTGGATGTACAGTACATAGTGACCACGTGTGGTACGCTACCGATTGCAATGGAGGATAGGGCGTGCCGATGCCTGCCTGGGATCTGCCCAGTGACTAGAGCTTCGCTAATCTCACCTGCGCGGCCGATTCATCTCCAACTACACTCATAGTCGGTATCCCCAGTCGAACTAGCTCCGTCACTGGGCGATACAGTTCTGCCTAGCGAAAGACGTCAACAAAACTGTCAGCATCTGGGCGCGCTCGTCATTGGGGCAGATAGATGAACCTTAATCACACCCCACACACCCTCGCGGGCCTTGGGTGCCTTTTCCTCGGCAATCTCTTGAGCTCGCTTGAGCACACCCTGTGTGCCTCCTGATACGATCTCATCAACAAGCCCGGCGTCACGCGCCTCCGGTGGCGTGAAGCGATGGCCTTCGAGCGTAAACCTACGGACAGCAGACACCTTGGCACGCACGAGAGCGGCGAACGAAACAGGCCAGGCCGCGCCAAAATCAATCTCGTTCATACACATCCAGGCGTTGCGCTTGGCACCATCAATCATGATGCGATAGTCGCAGGCAAGGGCAAGGACAGCACCAGCGGCGAAGCAGTGTCCATTGATGGCAGCAACAGTGGGGACTATGGGAGAATACCAGTCAGCACCGCGCATGCAGGATAATAAATGGACTTTACTCGGGAAGGTGAGTAGGTGCAGTAGGAGGGGATCGAATGTCGCTGTGCGCTTTGGGTAAATTTGAGGATGAATGAGGAGTGAGTGGGGACTGACCTGGAAAGAACCCAGGGTCGCCGGAAACGCTGGGGTAGTCAAACCCTGAATAGAAGGGGTTTGGGCACACCGGCTGGAGTCAGAGACGATATGGCGCACCATTACTGAAGAACTTCTCTTGGGTCAGACGGCCGACAATGACAAGGGCAGCTGTTCCTGCGTTCTTGTCTTTCTTAGCTTTCCCCTCTGCGCGCTCCTTGCGCCATTCGCGTTCTACAATCTGAAGTGCGGGCCTGAGAGCCTCATTGATCAGAGGCTTTACCAAGCGGTTATCGACACCGTTGTGTAGTTCAATTTGCCAGACAACCGGGGAGGCTGGGTGCCAGTGGTGTATATTAATGTGGCGTAGAACGATGAATGGTAAACGCACGTCGCGATAGGGTCAGAAACGGTGTTTGGTAGCCTGCAGGGAGCTCAAGAGGGAATGTTGGAGACATGATTCTGGTTAGAGAGAGTGTGAGAGTGTCGTCCGCGGTTAAGAAATGGCCGACAAAAAACACATGTCAGCGTGAACACCGTCGAGGATGAACGCACTGCACGCTTGGGACTCGGACGTCGTGCGGGTCGGGTCGGGTTTTCCCGGCCAGCACCTTTACCGCTCACTGGCAAGACCCACAACAAACTCCCGAAAAACATCAACCAGCATGAGTGAGGACAGAGCCGCAGAACTCAAGGGTGCGTCCTCCCATCATCTTTCACTCAGAGTATACGCTCACACTTCCCGCCTTTCTAGCGCGGTTGGCTGCCCGCGACGAGCACATCCGGGAATCCTGGGTGCGAGCCATGGAAGCTCGCATTATCCGCGACCAGCTCCAGAATTGTTATCGCGCCGAGGGTGTCAATCACTATGAGAACTGCCGTGAGCTCTCTGAGAAGTACCTCACAGTTCTTAGAGAAAACCGGGTGGGTTTGCGATTTCCTCTCTGAAAAGCTTCATGCCGTTGACATGATATGCAGGTGAAGGGCTACAAGCAGGTCGACGTGTAGCACCATCTAAAGCTGTTGGCATATTCCCAATAGATTTTTATTCCAACCAAAACTATGAAGGCGCCAACATAGGTTATGTTCAAAGCACTGTGTGGTGTAAGTCGTGTCGATAATACACTACTACTTCTCAAGCCGATTACCGACGGCGTCCTTTTCCCTCCGCGCCGCTCGCGTCAGTTCCGCTTGGACCACTTTGCTCGTCCCCTGAGCTAACTGCACCGCCTACTTTCCGGGCCTTGCTCTTGCGCAAATGGTGCTCCGGAATCCATTCCTCTTGATATCCGCCTGCACCAGTAGTCGTAGCAGTAGTTTCCGGTGCAGAGACCGGCGCTGTCTTCTTTTGCTTGGGCTGAGGGACGAAGGAGATATACGCAACGTATCCGAGGCCACCCAGGATCGCAAGGACCATCCCATATGAGGTCAGGCTGAGAAGCCGACTTCAACATTTGCCTCAATGATGTTAGTCAGAGGAAGGATGACGTACAGCTTGAAATCGAACATGGAGAGCTCCGGCTCCACTACGGTAACGATGGAATCAAAGGCTGATATTTTTTCCCTTTCACCGTCGGCGACATGCTCCAACCAAAGGCTGAGTTTGATATCGCCGGTGCTGAACCTGTGCAGGTCATAAGTAGGGGGAAACCATAAGGGAACAACACAATGCTGACTCGCTATGAAAGCTATACGGAAGTTGAATCCGCCCCGCGTCAGGTAAATAGACTCCGTACGTCAAGTTGTTCGCCTGGAGAATGTGAAACGATGTATGGCTAATCCAAAAGTCACAACAACGCACGTACCGCCTTAATCAGTTGATCCGTGGTCGGGTGGCGAAATTCCCCAGCCACGCTGTGGAGGGTCACATTCTTTCCCGTTTTGTTTTCGATAGTCAGGAATAATTTGTTGATTTCCCCATTAACAACGTCTGTATGTATGCCATGCCATATCTTGAGTAACATAGTGGAGAAGAGTCACGACAAAGGGAAACATACGGCCGAAAGGGTTATTTTCAGGGAATGATGCCGTGACTGCAAGCACAGGGTCCTCCATGGGATGGTCTCCAACTTCTGACGCTGAGAAAAGAGCTTGTAAGTCACCACCAGAGACTAAATGCTATCGAAATGGACGTACAGACAATCTCGACTGCGAGTGCTGTACTGGCCAAAAAAGCGACGGCAGTAAGGAGAGACCGAATGCGCATTGTGGCCGATGCTGGGGTAATGTGTTCACTGGATTGGCCCAGCTTGTATGCTGGTATGATCGGGTCAGTACAAATGGTTGGCGTTGCCGTTGCGTGAAACGCCACGTCAGGACATCGGTCACATGATCTCGTCTTTCGGTGTCTATTTGATTTAGATTTACAATGGGGACGGTCTGTACGATACAGAAATCTCAGCCAAAGAGAACGTATGCTCAGTCAGGTTCCAGCCTTTTTGAGAAGCTCCTTCGCAACTTCGTCTGCATCCGCAGTCTGATCCGGGATCCAAAAGGCCTAGTGTCTGTCAGAGGACGTATGTGATAAACTAGAGAGAGACAAACCAATTCAGCACCCGCTGTAGCCATCATCGTTAAACGAGGGTTGAACCGGACGCAGCGCGCAGGACCTGGGTGGCCGTCCATCTTCACGAGAGGCTCGATGCGCGTTGGCGAGAGCGTGAGGTCCACCGGCCCTCGCGCGGGGGTATATTTTGGACGTCCCACACGCAGATGCGCCCGTCGAGTCCGCCGCCAACAATGAACTTGCTATCTGGAGTCCAAGATACTTCCTCCCCGGAACATCCTCGCTGTGGTTCGATGCTAACCGGAGTATCGAGCCTGCGACGCTCGAGCCCAGTGTGGCCTTCGAGCTTGGCAAGGACATGCCCCTCAAATGCATCGACGATGTAGTGCGCGTCACCCGAGCAACCCACGAGGAGGTACTTGCCCGAGCTCGAAAATGCCATCGACGTCATATAGATAGCGCGAGGTGGGAAGCTCACGCGCGCCAGCGTCGGGTCCTCGAGCGTGACGGTGAGGAATGGCGCCTTGTCAAAGTTGGCGTGGTCATACATTAGGATGCGCCCATAGTGGTTCACTGCAACGGCAAAGACTACGCCTGTCGAGTCATATGCCACAAGCGAGGGTGCAGGTAAACTCAAAAGACCACGACATTGAGGGGCCCGTAAGTCCCACAAGCGGACAGTCTTGTCCATCGAGCCTGACATAAATCCATCGTCCACTGGTGACATTTCAAGCGAAATGACACGTTGGCTGTGGCCCCTGAAATACTGCAGATACTTGTTATCATGCAGGGAGTGATAGCGAATGGTGTCATCTTCCTTGGTCGATGCGTAGATGATGGCAGTGTTTTTGTGCGTGAACCGCGGAAGGTCTACGCCATACTTCTTTGAATGTAGCGTTTTTGTTAGTCTGAGGGCTACTATCAGTTGGACCTTGGGCAAGGCAGAGAAGTAGATAGGAAACGTGCTTCCCAATCTTGCAGTTGTATAGTCTGAATGTCTCATCCTCTGCAGCAGTTATAAGCTGATCACCCCTATCGTCAAAAGAAAGGCCCGTAATGTGACGTTGTTGGACAGGGGCACGATTTCCCGGTGGCGGAGGAGCTGGCTCGACGACAGCTTTGAATATTTTTGCAGGTTTCAACTTGGTCTGCGGATCCCGAGTTAGATTTGCTATATTTTACAGCGCACGGATCCCACCATAAGCAAATTTGTGAGGGGTGCCGGTGCTACGCCATTGGTAGTATTAGGAGGTGCCATGGCTGGGTAGCGTTTGCAGCAGCGCGACGCGTTCAAGATGAAGGCGGAGTTGCAAATCGTGCGTCCACTGCTCTGCTCTGCAGTTGCTCTGCTCACTTCCTGCTCATCATGTCTGACGGTGACGATTCTGCGGCTTTATGGAAAGTTAATCGCACAATACATGAACTCGTCAAAGACAGGGTGCACCAAAGTCTTCCCTTACTCTACTTCCGACATCTAGCTGAAGGTGCCGACTCGTAGGGTTACCAGGTGGCGGATGAGGAGATCAATATGTCTCTGGCGGATTTCAAGGCACAGTATGCGAATAATGGGGGTACCGTCGAGTGCGTGCTCCTGTAGACGTTCGCAACATGCGTCACTGATCATACACTCTTGCATCGTAGTCGCAACCAACTCAATTTTTTCACTAACTCCCGGTTTGATCCCTCCAACCAAATATTCATATTCTTCTCCGACGAAAAGAGCGTCGGAGTGAAGACGATGCGAAAGTCTGTGTCTTTGCCATACTTTGACATGATATCCGCAGTTTCTGGTGCTCAATTTAACTCGTTCCAGGTTGCTTAACATCCTGGAGGAGAAGAACATTGCGAAAGGCATCATCATTTTTCCGGGCACTATGACCTCTTCCGCAAGAAAGGTGGGCCTCCTTTCCTGCTCAAATCAGTTCATCGAAATGTCTGTACTTCTAACTCCGAATTGCAGGTTATTTCTGCCATGCAGGCACGATTCAGGTTGGAAGAATTTGCCGAAGCTGACCTACTTGTGAATATAACACATCATAAACTGGTACCACGGCACGAAGTTTTGGATGCGGAACAAAAGAAGCTCCTTTTGGAGCGATAGTGCGTGGCGGACTCGTCCATCTAGTCCGCTCACGACGGTCTGACACAAATAACAGCCGCTTGAAGGAGACACAGCTTCCTCGGATACAACTTGCAGATCCTATCGCCCGATATTATGGTTTGCGGCGTGGTCAGGTCGTCAAGATCACGCGGCCGAGTGAAACCAGCGGGCGTTATGCAAGCTACCGCATCTGTTTCTGAGGTATATCAATCAACAAATGACCTACCCATCGCCACCTGTCTCCATCCGGAAGTGTCTTCCTGCTGGCCGAGGCGTTACGCATATTTTAGCAATACTGTAAAATTATCGGACAGCTGTCTTCGTGCTGACCAATGTCATCCCGAATTGGGAAGCACCGCTTCCTTTTCGAGCCTCTGCTGAGGGGCGTACGGCTGTGAATACCAGTTTACTTCATAGATATCAGGGTGACGCATAGCTTTTGGGTGCATCGCATCGTTCATCTTTCACCGTCCTTCCCACCATCCGCGTGGATAACTGTGTAACCACAGGCCCCTGCTGAACCGCCGTCGATGGTGTCTTTGAGACATCAAATTATCTCGCAATCCTTACGTACCTACTCTGAAGCCGTTTGCAACTTTACGATCCCACCCCTACGATACAGGCAGTAGGATCCGACATTTCATTTGTACGTTGTGCTCCACCTGCCCCTTTCAGCTTCTCACGAGATGACGATACCAGTGCCATTGTTCCGCAACCCAAGCAGTTGACTCTGAAGCGCAGGATTAATGGCATTAAACTCGTTATGGCACGGAGTAGCGCTCAGCGCCACCGCTGAATTTGATACCCGTATGGTTAGCGGCAACAAGTTCTGGGTCGGCCGAAGACCGCGACGTCTGTATGATCTATTTCGTAACTACCTCATATCACAGGGCCAAATGGAAGGTTTCTGGGAGGTCTGTCTCTCTAAATCCGGATGTAGAACCTTAAGGATCTAGAATCTAACTGATCGATCGTTGTTTGTCACGATTTATCTTTATCTGTGGCTAGGAGACAGGTTTGGTACGAGAAATACGAGAAATGACATACAGAGCCCTTCTGTCTCCCGGAATCGAATCCCAGAAGTGCCGCTCGGGATGCGGTGGTTACTACGCGCCATCAGAGAGGTCTTTGGTTCACGATCAGGCCCAATGGTTCATCAATGGCTTGTGTGCCACGATCTAACCTGATCGAAGACCCTGATGCTCTGCGGAATGCGACAATCTGCGGAAGCTGTGCAGGAAAGGGTGTCGACGCCCGATGTCCGCACATCCTACGCCTACGTTGTTATCAAGCCATCCGATGGGCAAGTGAATTCGCAATACTTTCGGAAATGAGACCCGTTGCACACAGCCCCGTTAATACGTGAACCAAGTCGTCAAATAGCCAATGATCTGGCTCCCAGTTTTGACAAGGACCGGTGCATATAGGATCAAGAAGAGTCAAGGACAAACACAAACATAACGCATCGCTTATCGCCTATCACCTACCTAGGAAAGCAGATCATGACCCGGGCGATGGGGACAGACTGATTGGAAACTCGACAAAACAATACCCCGATTGAATTTGATGATTGCGACGCATTCAAAGCGGACAGGCTTCGTTCGTCGTCCAACGCACCAAGCGATAGAAATGTGGGGTATGGTTACCATATATCATAACCAGAGTTAAGTCAATGTACACCAAAATGAATGAATCAAAGCACCGGGTTCCACGCAGATCCGAGTGAATGCAGGTCGGAGATACAGAGCGACCGCGCGCCACCGAGTTGAGGTTATGAGTCATGCAGTTGACTCGCGTCGTTGCCAACGGCTTTGTCAGCCGCCGAACGCCTGGCCACGCGCGCGGGGTACGTTCCGGTGATCTACTCAATCTCAATCGCTACCACGATGGTGCGGTCACAGTGGGCTATCATAACGCGTCCGTCGTCGCCTTGTCAAGCAAAAAATTGATATCACGGATGATCTCTCCGCCCTTGTTTTCCCGTTTGGCACACCGTGCCACCGGCAGCGCCGCCACTACTATACAGTCCTGACAGTAGTTGTGGGACCCCTTGTTGCAACATGTTTTATCACTCCGGATCGACCGTTGTACACCGCCCTTACTGTAGGGAATGGCACGTTCCAAATATCTAATCCTGGTATTCGGGGTCTAGCTGTCCTCCTCTCAACCATTTTTTTGGGTCCAATCCAGAGACAAGATCACTTCGGACACTGCAATGCCCCCTGGAACAGTGCCTATTCCCCGGCGCATCTTCCACTGGCCCACTCATCCACATGCGCCTACCTGTCGACGAGCGGCTATGCGATCCATACCGTCATATAAAAGCGTCCCCTCTCCAGCTGCTACGAAACCATCCTCATCCTCGCTCACTTCGCAATCCGAGTCATGTACCCAACGACTACATCCTTCTACCTCCCTGATCTCCTCTCCCTCTCAACGCCCTTCAAGGGCACTACAAATCCTAACTACAAGAAGGCTGCAGCCGAGTCCCGGGCCTGGATCAACAGCTTCAATGTCTTCACCGATAGAAAGCGTGCCTTCTTCGTCCAAGGGTGCAACGAACTTCTGGTATCACACACTTATCCCCATGCGGGGTATGAAGAGTTCCGCACAATCTGTGACTTTGTCAACCTGCTCTTCGTTGTTGACGAGGTCAGCGATGACCAGAACGGTGCCGACGCACGCAAAACCGGGGAAGTCTATCTCAACGCTATGAGATACCCTGGGTGGACAGATGGTTCGCCACTCGCGAAGATGACTGAAGAGTACGCCCTACCCCTTTCAGTTGCTGCCGTTCCCTCCTGATCGACATGTCTTAGATTTCGCGAACGGCTCACAAGCACCTCGGGGCCTCATTCGTTCCGCCGCTTTCTAAAGCACTGCGAGGATTACATCGAGTGTGTGGCGAGAGAGGCCGAGTACCGGGAGCGTGGCGAGGTTTTGGACATGGAGTCGTTCAAGCACCTCCGACGTGAAAACAGCGCAATCCGGCTTTGCTTTGGTCTCTTTGAATACAGCCTTGGGATCGACCTCCCGGACGAGGTTTTTGAAAACCCGATCTTTGAACGTCTCTACTGGGCCGCTGCTGACATGGTCTGCTGGGCAAATGTGTGTGGTCTTTCACTTCCATTACCCAGTCTCATCGACTAACCGATGTGTCGTAGGATGTGTACTCATACAACATGGAACAAGCAAAGGGCCACACGGGGAACAATATTGTCACAGTCCTGATGAAAGCCCAGGGCTGTGATTTGCAGACCGCCAGCGACCTTATTGGCACGCACTACGCCAAGCTCATGCAGCGTTATCTTGCAGACCGCGAGCGGCTACCATCGTTTGGTCCTCAAATCGACGTTAGTGTGCGGCTTTACGTATCTGCGATGGAGAATTGGCCCATAGGGAACCTTGAATGGAGCTTCGAAACGAATCGGTATTTCGGTCCTATGCACGATGAAATCAGGCGCACGCGTCTGGTTGTGCTGACTCCGCGAAGAGACGACAGTGACACGGACTCCGACTGACCTTAATTCGTGATCTATGCGTTCCCCATCGAGTATTTCACTTTCCTTTGTAACTTGTTAATTTTTTTTTGTTCGGCCCCATTACTACAGATGCAAGCCTTCGCTATTGTTTCAGTGCACAACGTTTCTTTGACGGCGCAACTTCAGTAAAATACTGTACATTTATGGTATCGCTATAGTTTAATGTTATCTACTTTTTTTTGTTCTCACGAACCCTGAGCGTGGTGGACATGCATGCTTTTCCCCCGTCAATTGTGGAGCCCGGTGAGAACGGCCATAGCACAAGGATGCCGACCTCCGTGGTGAAGGTGATCTTACTTCGTGGCAGACAGTGTGCTCATCAAACGATCGTTGTATGAGCTGCGGCAAAGTCTTGATTTAATTTAATGATGAGGCACCTCAGACACCGCCCGCTACTCCGGGCCGTCTGATCCGAGGACAAACGGTCTGGCCCCGCGGATGCAGATGGTTGTCCACCACCGCAAACTGTACGTGGCACAGCCATGTACAGCAACACAGATGATTCATGGCACCGGCAAAACATTGTATGAGGCCCCAGACCGAGACAGATATGATATGACTCAGTTCGTGCCCTGGACACCAGCGATACTATCGTTTCGTTCAGATCAAACGAAGTCACCCAGTTCGCGTATCCGAGTCTGCAGTTCTGCCGGAGCGCGCGTAGCCCAAAGCTCCGTTCTGTCCAGTGCAGAGGAGTCATGACAAAGTCCAACAGTGTCGGTGCCCGTGCGCTTATGAACCCATCGATCAATGTGCCATGTGCGCCCCTGGTGAGGTGTAGATCCAGCGTAAAGTATGCGATGCAGCGATACCGCGCCGACATGTTTCTGTATGTGGTGGCACTCTCAGACGAATATCGATGATGCCTTGATAGGTGCGGTGTTGATTTTGGTCATCACGTTGACTAGTCCCTGAATTCAAGCAAGCCAAGCATGCCGTGGTGATCCAGGCCGTCTCTGGAACAATGTCATGGATGATGCAGGGGTGGCGACTGGGAGCGACACTGCCCCTTCCTGCCATGGCCGATGATCGCGCCTCGGTCGAATATGCAATATGCGATATCGCTGGTTCCTTAACCCTTCGTGTAAATTAATATAGTGGTGATGGCTGCATCACTGAACATGCCGTTCTCGGAAATTCCAATAATTCAGGATAGCACCTGGACTCGGAAGTGCCATCTCATTATAAGGCTGTGAGTAAGAGGCCAAAACCGGCTACTTATGCCGGAATAATTGCTAATTGTGACGAGAAGACAAACGATTCTATAGCGATCCAACTACGGAATTATTGTGACTTATACATACAACCACCGTCCACGTTGTTCTGCCCATGCTGTGAGTTCTTCGATTCCCTTGGCTTCGAATGCTTCGCGTAGTGAAGGTTGATGATCCTTTGACGAAACGATCCCATAGTTCGCCGGGTCATATGGCGAGAGTACGCCCAGTCCGCTTCCACCAACGGAAGTCAAGTATGGGCGGAATCCTAAGCTTGTGAGTCCCTCTGTGAGCGCACGCAAAACGCCCTCGTTCACATCTATTGGTCATCATCAGCAAACAATTGAAAGGTTCAACGGGTGAGGAGACCCACCATCTGGGATAAGCGTGACAGCACATCCGCCACCACCAGCCCCTGTCAACTTGGTGCTCAAGCGATACGGCTCCGCAGCGGTGTGTGCTCGAATAGCTTCGAGTACAGGATGAGAGACACCAAGAGCAACGAGATGAGCATGGTTCTCTGTGATAAGCGCCGCAAGAGCAGAGAGTAGCGCATCCCGCGGTAGCTCGGGATCACCAAGAGCGCGGCGAGCCTCATCGCTAATACTCTGGATCGAGTCGAGGATGTGATCGACAACTGCAGGCTCCTGTGTGATGTTTCGGTCGGACATTCTAGGGCTGAGTAAGGTATGCTAAACGAGGAAACTCACCGCGAGCTTCTTCGCAGCAACTCCTGCTACGAGCTTCTTTGTGTCCCGAGGGACGCGAGAATCCGTCAATAAGAATCGGAATGACTTGAAGCTATACCGGTATCCAATCCTATCAGCACTCCCTTCTACGAGATGGATCTATCCTTTCCGACTTACCCTTGAATTCCCTCCATACCGCTCTTCCGTCCGAACCCGGGTCTGGTATAACCAAGCGCTCCGCCAAACACAGCGACCGAATTATCGACTCCGCTCGGATTTCCGTGCAAAATCTTCTCTGCGACAAAGGCCCAATGGTTTACTTCCTCGGCGACCTGGCGGGGTAGAGCGCGACGTCCCTCATGGGACACGTGTACGTGGCCGGGGTCGTGTGCTTGGTCATCGGGGGTGCGAGATGGCTCAGGAAGTGGGGGGAGTGAGATGCGTTGGTGGAGAAGGAGAAGGGCAGTCGCAACACAAGTAGAGAAGGATGCAGAGCTACCGAGACCCGCGCCAACGGGTAGCGTTGATCTTACGGTAAAACTGAACGATGGCCTGAACCAAATGTCAAACAGAACTGTCGAGCGCCGAGGCCAGAGGAACACAAGTCGTTACCTTTCGCCCCCGTGTGTCATAACCATGTACAAATACAAGAATGCTACAGCGGCAGCCTTGGCCTGCGGGTTTATGTTGGATGGTAGTCCACGCTGCTGAATTGCATCGACTAATCGCTGATCGAGTGCATCGGGGTGAGAGTCACCAACACCAATAGATGTCACGGAGTCCCATGGAAGGTCATCAAGGACCCATTCATGCGAGAAGTTGTCCAAGTCGATGAAGCACAGTGCAACTTTACCGTCGTGACGAGGCGAGGAAAGGCCGTAGCAACGTAAACCGACGGAGCCTGCAACCGCGGTCTACAGTATCATCAATACATGGCTGTGAAAATAAGCGCGATTGAAACTCACAACACCATGAACAACGGCATGCTCTCCAAATAAGATAACCTTTCCTGGCGCGCTCACGAACCATTCGCGATCTTCTCTTTCCCTCGCTGGGTGCTCGTTGTAGGCGAGTTTCTCTACTGCACGGCTAATAGTGACTCCTCCACGAGGGAGAGTGGCGCGTACAAATTGGTGTTGGTCAGCGCCGGCGGAAACTGTGATGGCACCGGCCTCGAGGAGGGCATGTTCAAGGTCATCGATGAGGTCCACCGGGTCTTCAATACCAACGCACAGCCGAATGAGGTCCTCGGGCAAGCCGCGCTCCGCGCGCACAGCAGGATCAATGGATGCGTGGCTGTTTGCGTTTGCATGGACGGTTGAGCCACGATCAAATGGAACAGACATAGTACGTACGACATGATACAAGGCATGCTGATCAGAGAGTTAACACAACCGAAGGACACAGAAATGCCCCAGAGGCGTGTTGCGCCAATAATACGTTCAGATAGTGCTTTGTCACCTGTGGTGAATGAGAGCACCGCGCCATAACCGTCTGCATTACGCTCGTGAATGTCTCGTCCAGGGTGGTTCGTTAAGCCGGGATAGTGAACCTTGAAACCGAGCCGGTCCAGCATTGTGGCGACAGCCATCGCAGAGGTCTGTTGACGATCCATGCGGATAGCAAGTGTTTTTACACCACGCAAAAGGAGGAAGCAGTCGAAGGGGGTAAGGGCGTTGCCGATCGCATTGATGATGAATGCTATTTGCTAAAAACAACTGGTCGATGAATTCGTAAGACAGAAAGTAGCGGAAGAACAAACCTTGGCTAGGTCGTCATGGTTGCAGGTAATTATGCCGGCCATTAGATCGTGGTGCCCGCTGAGGTACTTTGTCGCGCTATCGTACACTATATCTGCACCATATTCCAGAGGCCTCTGCAGGTAAGGGCTCATCATAGTGTTGTCGACCACGACGAGTGCATCCGGGGCACGTTGCTTGACTTGGGCGGCGATGGTAGCGAGATCAGCAACCTTGAGGAGCGGGTTGGTGGGGCTTTCCAAAAGAACCATGGCAGTCTTTCCTGCTTTGATGTGCGTGTGAAGATTTATAGGATCAGTAGTATCAACATGGTGAACGATGACGCCGCCATGAGTTTTGAGATAGGTGAGGAGGCGATTCGTGCCACCGTACAGGTCATCGCCTGCGATGACCTCATCACCTGGCTTGAGAAGGCGGAGAATGACATCGAGGGCGGCCATCCCGGAGGAGACGGCGAACGCATGGCCTGCTGAGGATATCTTGGCGATGTGGTGTTCTGGGAAAGGAATGAGGCTTCTGTGTGCCACCAGCGAACGCCACACTCACCAAGATGGCTCCGGGTAGGGTTCCCACTCCTCGAATAATCGTATTGGCCGTCGACGCCCTTGAACGTAGCAGTCTGATATATTGGAACTGAGCTGGAGCCATACTGATCTTTTTGATCGGGGTTATCTACGGTTGCGCAGAGGGTACCAAAGCGATACGGCCTGCGCGGACGGAAAGGCGAATCTGGTTCTGGAGTCGGTAGTTCATAGTCTCTGATAAGGCCTTGGTTTTGGGCCGGATAGGACATTGTTGGTGGTACGGAAGAGGACAGAAAGATGGGCGTTTAGAGACGAGACGGAGGGGTCTTTCATACTCGTGGGACTCGATGGCGAAATGATTTCCTTCCTCTCTGGCTCGGCCGACATCCTCGGCTGTTACTGCATCAGTGCGATCCATTACAGGTTGCGGTGATTCCGACATGCCTCGAAGACAACGTACGCACTGGCCTCTCCGAATACCCCATCTCGTTCTCACATCCTCTCCTAGCTGTTCGCAGGGCCCAGGAGAGTCAGCCACTCGACCCGGAGACCATTGCAAAACGGACCAGGCGACACCTTGACGAGCTCGAGGTTTGTTCGTTCCCTTGCAGCTCGGTTCCGATCCATTATCTCATTGGAGCCGATTTACGAACAGCGCTCTAACTATGCGGAGCCATCCATTGGCATGGACGAGGACGATCAAACCGGGAAATCCGCCAAGGGCCGCGCCCGCCAGACCGTTTCGGACAAACGAAAGCTTTCCGGACCCAGTGCGAAAAGGAAAAAGGCCAATATGAACATTCGCACAGCTATTCTGTACAGGAAAAACTTTGCCACGCTTATCGAGGAATCAGTAAAGTGGTCCAGTTGCAATCCTAGGTGTTCAGCTCATGCCATTGCTTCAGGGTCTCGCAAATATCCCTTCCTCGATACCCACTTACCTAACCGCCGCCGCCGCCGCTCCCAAGGAACCTACGAAACCTCTGTGCACCGTCTGCGGGTACTGGGGAAATTACAAGTGCAAGAAATGTGCGATGCCTTTCTGCAGTCTCGATTGCCGGGCTGTGCACGATGAGACGAGATGTGAACGGCGTGTCATCTGAATGAAATATAATGTCGCCCCGAGGTATCCTATCGTTAGCCCCAGCCAGCCGCATCTGTCTGCAAGGTATGTTTTCCTTGGTCCTGTTACGCTCACGCTAGCTTTGTCTCGGGTCCAGGCATCTCGCCTTACAATATCCGCTGTGTTCCTAGAGCCCTTAATTATGTTGGATGACGGGTGTTTCTCTACGCCCTGGGAAATAGCTGCCTCCCGTGCTAGCGTCTTTACTGGTACAAAACGCGCAATACGACTGTTTACCTCGTGAAAGTTGTGGTTCGTCCGAGCCCACCTGTTAATGTGGCGGCAGTTGTGCTGTAGGAATCATGGTTCGTCTTCTGCGCTCGCCCAGAATGACATACTCCTAGGAATGTCCCGGATGACAGCTTTGCAAAAGGGAGAGAATGAAGATCGACGCCCTCCCCCGCCAGTGGGCAATAGCCACGAGAAGCCCAGACTGGGTCGAGGCACACGAGCGTGACACTATCCTTGCGGCAGCGAAAGCGGCTCAGGAGAACTACAGATGGAATTGCGACGGAAAAATGTGAGGAGGACCCTGATTGAAGGTTCTATTAAAAGGGAAATAGACTAGTGTATTGCCGTGCGACAGAACATCTCCCTAGAATTTGACAAGGTCACGATGAGGCCCTGTCAGAATGAACGGAATGAACAGGCCTTACCACCTCGAGTGGGGTTTACTGGCAGGATTTGGTCTGATAAAAGATAAAGCTACCTGGAACGGATGACCTCAATTGTTTCGCAACCAAACCAAGTGCTCAAGTCATCCGCCTTTACATTCATGGTATATAGATACACAACAATGCGGTATTTATACAGGAAAGTGTTATATATATGCTAGAGATGCGTGCAAAACATATTGAAGAGCCTCAGAAATGTAATGAAAGTAGCATTTGAGTCTATATCAGCTTCGCCAACTGAATCGTATTCCTTCCAACATCCGTGGAGAAGAGCGCATTCTTGAGGAAGACATCCCCTACCAATAATGTGTTTGCGCCATTGATTTGACCAGAACTGATCCCTGAAAGGCAGTCTCCCGCGGGATTGTTGGGGTCTACAGGTAAGAAGGCGATGTCACGAGGGTCAATTGCAAAGGACCGTCCACCAAATGTGAATGCAAGACTGGCATTGGTCGTGCACGGCAACGTGAAGGTACCCTGACCGACTTCTGCAGCTCCTGGGATAGCTTGATGAATGGCTTGGGCATCTGCAGGGGGCACAATGAGGAGGGTGGTGCCGGTATCCAAGATGGCAGTACGGCCCTGAAGACCGAGGTCTTTGCCATCTAATGTTAAAGAGTCGATCCCCGCCTCCCAGAAGCCATTCGCGTTGACGTTGTCAAGTGTGACTAGCGTTTTTTGGTCGAATAAACTGGTGTCAGCGCCCCCAAACGTGACTTGGCCGTCATTCTTCTGATCAGCGAGACGGGAAATCTTGAATGAGGTTATAGCTTCTTTAATTAAGCCCGCCTTAGCGAGCGCTTCCACGGGAGTCAGGGTTTGCTGCTGGGAGAGGGTACTCTTAGCTAGACCCATGATGCCATCGAACTTTGTCGTGTCAGACGAAAACTCTTTGCTTTCAAGAGTGGCGACACCAAAGACGTGTGCAGGAAGCTTTAATCCGGCGACGACGAGGTCGTCTGTGACGATATTTCCCTCCACAGCTCCCGAACCGTAGGTTACATTGAAAGGCTGTTGTTGGTCCACGAACGAAGCCGAGGACTGCGTTCCGAGAAATACGTGATTGCCCTATACACAGAGACGGATGGTTATGGAGAGGGTGTACGAGACAAAGGAGGAGCTTACACAGTCCGGTCCGGTCTCTGATGTACAACCCTCCGAGCCGACCCAGAAGTCAGCAGATCCGGAATCCATGAGGAGCTTGAAATCACGGGGAGGGCTGCCAATCTGGACAGTCGCAATATAGCCCACATCATTGGTCTCGATATCGAGCCCAAGTGAGTTCGCAGTCTTGGGGGTGTTGGCAGGCGTAAGGGTACCGTTCTTTACGGCTTCCGCATCCACGGCGCTGAAGCCTTCACCAGCCGCGGCAGCAGCAGTTGCAGGGGTGTCTGCCCCGGGCGATGTACTGCTGGGCAGATGGCGCGTAAGAACAATGAGGTGAGAATGAAGGGCAGATATACGTACGTGGGCGTCGCGTCAGGGTTTTTATTCCCAAGTTTGACACCGGGATAGCTGACGCGAGTGGGGCCGCGACCGACAATGTGTGCATCACGGACATTGAGTTGATCGAAAAGCACTTCAGCAGAAGGCACCTCGCGACCCGTCATGCGGGCGAGGCGTCTATGGGAGCGAACGTTGTGCATTTGATGGAGCTGTTGGGTTAGGTGATGATGCAATGATGAGCGTATATTTAGGCTCGAGATGAGTTGTACTAACGGTCCGGGCAGGGAGGTCACGTCGCATGGAAGCCCGTTCGAGGGGCAGCGTCACTACCCCCGTTTGTTCACGTCCCAGGGGAATGGCAGAAGCATCCTGTGCTATTGCCAAGAGGCTTCCCAGAAGCAAAATGAAAGAAGAAGTGAGCTGCATGACGTCGGTCCGGGACAGGAAATGTGTTGTTTCGAGAAAAGAAAGGACCAGCCTATGGAACCAATAAAGGAGTGGTGGACTTGTGGGGTGGAAGCGTAGGATATTGGGGCGAAGCCCTTTTATACGCAGCGGGTACATGGCAACTGGAAGGATAGAAAACTAGCCACAGCCGCATGGCCAGTCGCTATGTGTCATCGGAAGACTAAAAGACTGAGCATCCTGCTTTTGTTGTCAAATCTTGGCAATCGGCTATGTTGTGAAGGTTCGAGGTCGACTCATGTCAATCACAATCACGAGCACGAGAACAATAGGGTGGCAGGGGCGCCCAAGTAGACCACCACAAAAGGCAACAGGGGACAATGGATCGAATATTTGAGCCGTCCGGGGAAGACGGGCATGCTCTATAGGGGGGGGTTGTTCATAATTTTCGGAGAATCGATTCGATGAAGTACTGTACTGACACCTATTACTTCCTTCCCTCTTACTGGCGGTCGCGTGAGTCCTGCATGCTGCACGAGCCGGGGCCCCGACCGCCAACCGATCAGGGTTTTTAGTATATACATGATGCATGAGGGTGACGGCGACGGCAATGAGTGGTGTGGATGGTCGGTTGGATCGGATTAATCAGCCAAGGGCCCGAGGGAACCTTGGCGCGACATCAGAAATGAAATGGCCTGACTTTTTTTTGCTTTTGTGGGTAAATAAATAGACGCGGTGCCGAGATTTCGAGAGTAGAGTGGTTGTCCGTTGTCCGTGATTCACGACACGATGGACCTCGTACTGAGGATCGCAGACGAATATCTCCTGGACAAGGCGTGGGCTTTCATTGTCCCAGCATCTGCCTTTGCACCAGCCCTTATTAATATTTCCCAATCGAGCCTCGCTCCGATTGCCTCGTCGCAGCGGCTGGCAACGTCGTGGCATCATCTCCTCGTCTCTCACCTGCCGCATCCCCCACTACCATCCACCTATGACCCCTCTCCGATCTCCGCATGGCCTCGTGACTACATCCCCCGCCAACTGCTTTCTCTTTCCGTGGTTACCTTGATCGGCATCGTTTTCCTTTACTTTGCGTTCGCCGGTCTCGCCTATCAGTACATATTCAACCATGATATGATGAGCCATCCCCGCTTTCTCGAAAACCAAGTCAAGCTTGAGATTCAGTGCAGCTTGCGTGCGTTTCCTGGCATGGCCCTCCTCACTCTACCGTGGTTTCAAGCCGAGGTTCGAGGTTACTCCAGGCTATACGATAATGTAGACGATTATGGTCTTGCCTATCTATTGTTTTCAATACCTTTGTGAGGCATGCCGCCTGATATCATCGCCGGCCTTCTCTAACACTGGGGTTGCAGCTTCCTCGTTTTCACCGACTACGGCATCTACTGGGTGCATCGCACGTTACACCATCCGTCAATTTACAAGTATGTTCACAAGCCGCACCACAAGTGGCTCAGTACGTCTTCTCCTTTCCTCTTCTGTCATCTCCTCACTCTTTTCCTTCCTTTCCACAGTTCCAACCCCCTTCGCTTCACATGCCTTCCATCCTCTCGACGGGTACTTGCAATCTGTACCCTATCATCTGTTCATCTTCCTCTTTCCGTTGCACCGCTGGCTCTATCTAGGTCTTTTCGTGTTTGTAAATTTCTGGAGTATCCTCGTGCGTTTTTCACTCCAGTCATGTTGACGCCTCAATTTTGACGGGATGAGACAGATTCACGACTCGGACATGATCACCGGACATGCCCTTGAGAAAGTCATCAATGGGCCAGCGCATCACACCCTACATCATCTCTATTTCACCGTCAACTATGGGCAATACTTTACTTGGGCTGACAGATGGGGTGGTTCCTATCGACAGCCAGCCTCGGAACTTGATCCACTACCTGAGGCACTAGCTGCCAAAGAAAGCAAAATGAAAGAGACGCTCGGGAAGGAAGAATAACCTGTGGGAGTAACTGACTGACCATATAAGTATGACTCGATGTTATAGTTTGCCTATCTACCAGTCGATTAATGTGAGGACTGCGATATACCATCACTGTTTAATCAGACTTCAACCAAAACTAACACCGCCACCGCAATGTGAGGCATAATCTCGATTGACAAAGTGGCATCGTAAGACATGCGGATCATAGGTATAGGCGTACAAAACATAACGTTAATGCTGCGCAAGCTCATTACCGCGGCTTTTGTGTACGCTTCTTTACCTCGTCCTCCTTAACGGGATGCAACATGATTTTGTTCGGGTGTCCAGGCGTATTTCCTGAGTGACCCTTTGACCAGTCGTACGAAATAGCATATGCAAAGATCGATCCATTGCGACTGAAAGCGGATGACGAGACCGGGCCAGGGCACGGATCGAATGCTGTGATAGATGATCATCAACGAACATGCAAGATGAGGCGTCAGGGAGGCTAAATACTTTTCAACCGTGTACGTGAATCCTTGTCCCAAAAGTTGATTGTCCCGTCCGAACCTGTGATATTGCAATGTCCAGGGGGATTGGAAAAACGGCAAGCAGCAGGTCTTACCACAAGTGGAGAATGTTCCGTGCACAGGATGGAAATTGATGTCATTTACGGCAAACACGAGGGATTGGTCTTTTGTACTGGGCGTGTGGTCACGCCGATGGCACTTGAAGGAAAAGTTACTCCTGGTCATGACTCGCTCATCAGCAGAACGCTTGATGAACCAGGAGGCGGTACGGACTGCGAATCTTTCTCGTCGATATATCTAGGAAAGTACGAGCACACAGTAATGGTCAAGGAAGAATCAGATGGTAGTTGGGGGCACGGAAGAGGACATACTGGATAGCTACGCGACCTTCCACGCTGCCCATAGCAAAGCCGGTGCTATTAGGAAAACAGGAAATCACGCGTGTTTGCCACTTTAACGGCGACGTCATTGTCTGGGAGCGCTTTCAACTCTACGATATACGAGGAAGCGTCCGACAGTCGCACCTTGTACGGAGTTGTGGGATTTGTGAGATTAAAAATCTGAACATGACGCTCTGCCGTGCCGACCACCATAAGCGGGTACGAGACGTCGAGTGTATAGCATCGCTCGGGTAGCTGCACGGTCGAGACGGGATTCGATGTGCGTAGGTCCCAATACTGAATTAGACGCGAAAGATGAACGCCAGAGCTCGGCAAAAGAGAGGAACGCAGGCCACCTTGATCGTTTTGTCCCACGAACCGGTAGCGAGGATGCTGCCTTGAGGAGTCTCGAGCCATTTGACGACCTTGACTGGCGCGTCGTGCTGGGCGACCTGCTGCGTCTGCCCGGTTTGGATGTCATAGAGACGCGCCGCATTGTCACCACCACCAGATATAACCTTATTTCCCTCCTGTGAAGCACGGTTTGGAAGACATCTGACGCGACATTCAGGGAGATGTGCTTGCCTTGTTCCAACAGACTGATAGAACCGGCGCCTGGTGTCCATACATTGCCTTTCCTTGCGTCTGACCATTTTGCCCTACCTCATATATACGCACCTATGAGAGTCATCATGCCATGAGGACAAACGCGAACGAACAAAGTAAACGAAGCTGACGTTGTTATCCCAACTCCCTGCTGCAAAGAAGTCTGCAACGGGACAGAAGGAAAGACAGGAGATAGCGTCCGGGGGAGGATCTGAGACTTCAACATCCTTCTCCGGCGACGATGAGACGTTTGCGGCTGTTGAACTTGCTCCAAAGAATGCCATAGTTCAACAAGAAGAACTGTGGGCTCTGTTTACGCGCGCGCGCGCCACCGTGCAGGTGACTCCTCTCCTATATAACAAACACACGACTTAAGTAAGCAAAGCAAGTAAGCAATTGTTGAGAAATTATCGCATCGCAATGCGACCACAACCACTCCACAACCACACATCCAATGTCAAACGTTTCGTGGTATGCACAGATCTCTCGACTGAAAAAAACCAAAAGTCATGGGATGCGAAAAAACGACGAGCCTGGGACTCGAACCCAGAACCGCTAGCGCCGGAAACTAGCACGCTACCATTGCGCCAGCTCGCCAGCTAGATATCGCACTACAAGATACGTTCTCAAATGATAGGTGACAACTTAGGACATCAAAAAATCAAAAAGGGTGTCCATGTTTTGGTGTCCTTGAGAATATGATCTAGCTTTTCTTTTCCTGGTCACATCCGCCGCCGCCGCCGCCCAGTGCTCGTTTGTCGTACCGGCGGGCTCATTATACACTCCCCCCTAATTGGGTCATGGCCCCACAAACATTACACACTCATTACAGTATACCTACTCTATGATTTTTGTACTTCAACCCACACTGCCTTGAATGTTGCTAAGCATGAGTATTTTAGCTCATGACATTGTGAACCAGGGTCTAACTTAGCCGTCAAGGACACAGATAAGGCGACCGAATAAGGCCGATGCATCGCATCAGTAACCTTTTATGGGTTGGTAAGCATCGGTCTTCAAAGCCGACCGCCGATCGCCTCGTCCGCGTCAAATGTGAAATAATGTGACCCTGGCCGTTTACCGGAGCGGTCGGCTGAAAGAACGAGCTTCCATACATAAGTCCGAAGTGTCCGTGTCGGTAGCGGTCCAGCTGGATCCCCAGTTCTTTCCGAACAATTGTCAGGGCTTTCTTCGGAGTTCCCAACGATCCACTTGTTATGTCTGCAACGAACAGTCATGATGAAGTTTCTCACGATGAGGAGACTCCCCTCCTCTCTTCTGAACGGGCCCTGAAGAGGCCGCCCACTGCCATTCCGTGGGCTCAAGTCTGGATTATACTTGTTCTCCAGCTCGCAGAGCCACTTACGTCCCAAGTCATATATCCTTTCACACCAGAGGTATGTTGTTTCTACCCATTACTTTTCTTCTCACCTATCCTCGACAGTTCGTTCGTAGTGTTGGGATTACCCATGGTGATGAGTCCCGTGTAGGGTATTATGTTGGCATGATGGTGTGTCCTGGATTGAATCTGTCTAACTATCTCTCACAAATACCGTCAAGCAATCGATATTCTTTGCTACCCAAGCCCTCACAACTTTGCACTGGAGTAGGCTCTCCGATGTAGTCGGCCGAAAGCCAGTTATCCTCACCGGGCTGCTCGGCCTATCGCTGTCTATGGTCAGCTTCGGGCTCTCCACCACTTATTGGGGCGCTGCTTTCAGGACGTGTTCGTTATATCTCAGTCGCGTTATTCCCTAATAATCTATCCTAGCCGGTGTCTCAATGGAGCCCTCAACGGCAACGTTGGCATCCTCAAGAGTATCGTTGCAGAGATCACCGACCCTACGACCCTTCCACAAGTCTACGCGTATATGCCAGTGTCATGGGCTTTAGGTGGGGCGATTGGGTGAGTTGAACGTCTTCCCGACGGTCACATTACCAACCATTGGCTGGCAGCCCTACGATTGGAGGATCGCTATCGCGCCGGCGGAGCGCTTTCCAGACGCCTTTGGAAATTCCGAGTTCCTGAAGAAGTACCCGTACTTCCTTCCTTGTGCGGTCTCCGCGTCCTTTTCGGCATTTGCCTGGATCTTGGCACTTATGTTTTTGCGAGAGGTACGTGTGAAGTCCAATTTTCGTTCAATATCGAACCCACGATTTGGATTTTAGACGGTTCCTTCTCCCGTGACCCTTCGCAGTCTTGTGACAAAACAATCTCCTCCCTCGTCGAACGGCGTCTCCGAAATAGATGAGGCCGACAAGCCGCATCCGCTGCGCCGGTTGATGACGCGACGTGTGTTGTTGTCCGTAATGAACTATGGGGCGCTTTCTCTAGTCGAAATCTCCTATCGCGCGATTCAGCCGCTGTTCCTTAGCACGCCCATCGATGACGGCGGCCTCGGACTCGCACCTCCTTCGATCGGCAAGATCCTTGCTTGCTCTGGCATACTCAATGGATTCTTTCAGGCTATTTGCTTCGCGCGTGCCCATGCTCTATGGGGTACAAGGAGGGTATTTCTCGGCGGTTTATGCTGTGCGATTCCCATGTTCATACTCTTTCCCATTATAAATGCCCTGGCGCGTGTCTATGGTGTTGGCCCAGTGGTGTATTCGGCCGTGGCTCTTCAGGTCGTGTCTTCTTGTGGTCTAACCTCGTGCTACGGTATGTGTCGTAGTCACTACTCGCAAGGGCTGAGTTGATCCGGGTCTTACAGGCTGCATCTTCATATACATCTCTGCTGCATCTCCTAATCGTGCGTCATTAGGTGCGACAAATGGGATTGCCCAGGTGCTTGTGTCCATCACTCGCGCCATTGGCCCAGCTACCGCCACATCGCTCTTCTCCTTGTCGTTGAACGAGGGAGCCATGGGTGGTGGGATGGTATACATCGTGCTTTTGGGGATTTCATTGATCACTATCGCTTTTGGAACCACCCTTCCTCAGCAAGTGTGGCAGTCATGAAAGTGCGCACCGATAATGTCACAAGAGGTTGATGGGGGCCTCGTGTAGAAATTTGAAAGTACATGTCCACGATCTAATGTGACGAAAAACCTGCAGGAAATGGAGGTATGCGCATTGTACATAGATGAGCAGTTCTAGAACAATTCTTGATTCAACGGTCTGAGTTCCGCCTGCACGGTCAAGGATAAGCACATCAACATTGGTAGCAAAAACCCTGATGAGGGTTGAGGGCAGTCAAAGGGACCCTTGTTAACTCCTGTAGCTGTAGCGCGACTGAACACCAGTTACATATGTAATCCTACACACCATCTTAACGTAATGTACACGGACAAAATTTCGTTCAAACGGCTCAAAATATATTGTAGGCCCTCGTTAATGGCAACGTTTCGGCGGGGGCGATGTCTGCAAGTTCGCCGTCAGCCCGAACCTCGTAGCTCTCCGGGTCGACCGTCATGTGGGGCGTCGCATCGTTCCATTTCATGTGACGCTTTCGTACCCGACGGCAGGAACGCACGGCCTCCGCCCGCTTGGTCAGCCCATAACTTGCAATGATCCCAGAGTCAATAGACGCCTTCGAAACGAAACAGACGGAATTGCGTGCAGCGGAACCCGGTTGTGCGCCCCACATGGGCCTGCCGAAGAATGGTTGAACTGTGGGAATAGATGCATTTGCATCACCCATCTACAGAAACAGATGAGAGCGGTGAATCCTGGGTCTATTTCTGAACCGTACTTGTGCCCAAACAATGACGCCAGACTTGAGCACCATCTCGGGCTTGGCTCCGAAGTTCTCTGGCTTCCAAAGCACGAGGTCGGCTAGTGATCCAACGGCAACCTGGCCAACCAAGTGCGAGATCCCGTGAGTGATTGCACTACAAATGAGAATCTTAGCACGGCGTGCTGATGGAAGAAGACGTGCATACGGATTGATGGTGTACTTCGCGATGTATCGTTTGACGCGTGCGTTATCATGACCCTCGGTGTCACCTAAGGCTGTGAGTGGCCCTCGGTAGCTACGCATCTTGCTTGCCGTGCGCCATGTCCGACTTACGACTTCACCAACGCGGCCCATAGCCTGAGAGTCCGAGCTCATCATCGAGATTGCACCCGAATCGTGGAGCACATCCTCGGCTGCGACCGTCTCCGCACGGATACGCGACTCAGCGAAAGCCACGTCCTCTGGAATGGATTTATCCAGGTGATGGCACACCATAAGCATCTGATATTATGGTCAATCAGGTGGACATTAACGTAACACAGAACACACGTCTAGGTGTTCATCAAGAGTGTTCATTGCGTAGGGTCGGGTCGGGTTCGTGGACGAAGGCAAGACGTTGTCGAGACCGCAGACTGTGATGATGTCAGGGGCATGCCCACCGCCTAGACAAGAGTCAGCTGCAGAAAAGATAAATGTCACTGCATTCGACCTGCTCCTTCGGTATGGTATGTATGGATAGTACGGTCACCGAACGAGGCAATAGTTGCTGCAATGGAATCAGTAAAGGGGAAGCGATCATCCAATAAGACTTGCTTTCTACGAAGCCTGATTCATTCAGTGTGTCCGTGTGTATGTTTACCTGTCGCGCCGTTCAGTGCATGGCATCTCCATACCTGATAACCACCACGAACTTGGACGTCATACTTGTCTCCCACGTTCAGGCAATTGATGATGGCCGCTGGGGTAGATCCCCAATCTTCATGTAACTTCAGGCCTGCAGCACCAGCCTTGACGATGTCCTCAAGAGCGGATGGGCCTGAATCGTTTCCCTTCCCCGTGAAGCCAAAGTTCATCGGCAGGGTGTCTGTGGCAGCTAACATGTGTTGCAAGTAGAACGGGCTTGGAGTGCACGTTGTCGCGTTGGTGCCAGCACTAGGGCCGGTTCCTCCGCCAATCATCGTTGTTGTACCCGCTGCAAGAGCCTCAAGGACCTGAGTGGGCGAAATGTAGTGGACATGCGCATCGATAGCACCAGCGGTTACAATGAGCTTCTCGCCTGCGATTACTTCGGTACTTGAGCCTATAATGAGACATGGATGAACACCATCCATGACATCTGGATTGCCGGCCTTTCCAACGCCTACAATATTCCCATTTTTGACACCAATATCCGCCTAAATGGGTACTTACTAGAGAGGCTATAGCTATATAAAAGGAGAGCGCCCATACCTTGAAGATCCCGGACCAGTCGATTATAAGCGCGTTCGTGATGACAAGGTCAAGGGCTTCCGATGCGGGGCGATTCGTTGCTTGTCCCATGCCTTCACGAATAGATTTACCTGTCGATATGTAAGACGAACTCCCGATTCCGGAGAGGTAGATTTAACCTCCACCAAACTTGACTTCATCGCCATATACTGCCTGCATACAATGAATGTATGTCGTGCGTCAAGACCACGACCATGACTCACCTCATCGCGCTCTACTTCTATCCAAAGTTCAGTGTCCCCGAGTCGTAGACGATCTCCGGTGGTGGGTCCGAACATCGCTACGTATGCCTCCCGGCTCACTGACGTATCCTCTCGCACCTCAAGTGAACCTGGTTCCGATATAGATAAAAAGCCACGATCCTGTAACTTTGAAAGGATTGTGGCGAGTGAAGCAGGGTTGAGAGGACCAGTTGCGAGAGAATTGCCACCAGAGATAATTTGTGCACCTCCAATTGTGCAGAGAGTAACAGTCTTGCTGTCGCCTGGCTCGAAGCGGACTGCGGTGCCCGCTGGAATGTCGAGGCGCTTTCCGTATGCACGACCGCGATCAAACGAGAGGGCGGCATTCGCCTCGATGAAATGATAGTGTGAGCCAATCTGTAAATGTTCAATATCCATTTTTTTACGTTGGCATACACGGACCTGCACGGGCCGATCGCCAGTGTTCGTGACACACAGACGAATGCGTCCGCGACCTTTGTTGATAACGATATCCTCCTTGCGTGCAATCACCGCACCGGGAAGGTTCTCGCGTGAATAGAGCGACGGGTCTTGCACAGGGAAGAGATCATTGGATGGGACACACAGCGAGGAGCCGGAGAGTGCAGCTGTGATATCACCATCTTCAGATGCAATAGGGTCGTGGACAGTGACCAAAAAGACGCTTATCGGATAATCAGGACATCGTGAAACAGAGAATCATGAAACCCAAGAACCCATCGTAGAATGTGCCCTCAACTTGAATTTCGTGTAGGAGCGTGGGTACAGAAGGTAAGACATGACGCCTCCCAAGGAGATTCTTCCCAAATTGCATAAGGTCTGCAACAGAAGAGACACCATCGCGTATGCGTTCCTGAAGCTGGGAAGCGATGAGAGCAGTTGCCTCCCCTTGATTCAGGCGAAGGCCCCTCGCTAGACGACTTTGAGCAAGAAAGCAGAGCTAGTGATAGAAATGATCAGTTGTCAAACTGTTGAGGACAAATATTGTCACCTGGTGGAGGGCAAGTTTTTCGTGCTCATGAGGTGAGAGGCGCATGGATGATGCTGTTACGGCCGTTATGGGTGGCACAACTCCTGCAGCGTGTTATCAATGCGTTGAAAACTGATAAGGCCGATAAGGCACTGTAAGGCCTACAGTTCAAGGCGCAAATTTCCGGCATCTCAGCCACCGGAGATTTGTTTTGGCCTCTGTGCCCTCAAAACCCAGTTATTCATCATGAACTTAGCACATTGTAATGGTATCAATAGGGTGAACAAATGTTATTGATTAGAATCCTTTGAAAATAAGTTTTTACAAAAAAATGTCCAAAAATTGAAACAAAAAGTCGAAAACTTGATTTCCCACACTAAAAATCACTGTGCAAGCTTGAAATCAAGTACAATGAGTGTTTATGGACATTTTGAAGCTAGGGTGTAACACAGGTACAGGTTTACCTGCAGGTTTTGGGTCACAGGTCACTAGGGATCAGCGTGGGTTTCTCAACCTGTGTGGGTCACGGGTATGGGTCCAGGTCAGCATTATGTAACCCACCAACATCAGGAAAACGTCAAAACGCTGAATCCATCTGAATGCATCTTATCATGCTTAAAACAGCTTAACTCCTGAATTTTGCTTAGAAAATTTTTATGATTAAGACAAATAAAAATATTAAGGAGATAAGAGGATTTCAGACAGTCAAGAAGGGTTAAGAAGGTTCCTAAAAATAAGCAGATTCCCAGAGTAAGCAAATTTCCCAAAAGTAAGAAGATTTTCAAAAATAAGAAGATTTCCAAAAATAAGAAGATTTCAGAAAGTAAGAAGATGCCAAAGAATAAGAAAATGCCAAGAAATAAGAAGATGCCCCAAAATAAGAACATTTCAAAAAACTAAGAAGATTTTCAGAAATTAAGACAATTTCAGACAATAATAAGAGGATTTATTCAGAATATAAGAATACATCTCAAGTATCTAAAGTCCCTTAAGCATCCCAAGTCCTCCAATCATCCCAACTCCCCAAGTCCCCAAAGTATACTCAACTCCCACAAATAAGTGACTTTCAGTCACACCACACCTGAAGGTATACAAGCTGCACGATGCGAATGGTGGGGGCGCCGTGCTGGCTGCACAACACGAACAGCGGTGGGTGCCGTGCTGGCCGCACAGCGCGAGCGGCGGCGGGTGCCGCGCTGGCTGCACAGCGCGAGCGGCAGCGGGTGCCACGCAGGCCACACAACGCGAGCGGCGGTGAATGCCGCGCTGGCCACGCAACGCAAATGGTGGGGAGTGCGGCACTGGCTGCACAACGCGAACGATGGTGGGTGCCGCGCTGGCCGCACAACCCGAACGGTGGTGAGTGCCGCGCTGGCCACACAACGCGGACGGTGGGGAGCGCAGCGCTGGCTGCACAACACAAATGGTGGGGGGTGCCGCGCTGGCCGCACAACCCGAACGGTGGCGAGTGCCGCGCTGGCCACGCAACGCGGACGGTGGGGAGCGCGGCGCTGGCTGCGCAACGCGAACAGCGGCAAGTGCCGCACTGGCCGCGTGACACGAATGGTGGCACGAGGGAGATCGCGAATCATCATTCGGTGAGGACAGATGGTCGCACACGCTGGCGTGAACCTGGAAGACTTGAGGCAAAGCCGACGAACTTGAGCCCCAGTGGTTTGGGGCATGATTCCGAGCCCGAAGGCGAATGCCTGAGGCGCCGCAACTACACACGGTCGAGCCCATATGCAAGGCCAATTGGCCTGCACAAAAGCGCCCGACCGAGCGCAGCAGGCCACCTTGGACAGGGCCGCAATCCGTGGTCTTGAGATGAGCATCCTTGGGAGGAGGCCGTCGTATCGCCGAGGGGCGCAACCAGAATTGAGGGGAGTGAGCCACCTGGAGAGGCTGCCACCCGTGGTCTTGAACTGGGGGGCCTCCTCGGCAGGACGCCGTCGCATTGCCAAGGGGCAAGAATTGAGGGCACCCGTGTGAAGGGCCTGCATCACCTGTGTCCAGGAGAAGGGGGGCGATGGTCAGCATTGGGCACTGTTTGTGCCACCTCGCACTCGCACTCACCTGATGGCCACGTGTCATTGTTGGGCCTTCCGAGGCCTCCCATTCTTGCTGGCATTGGGGCCAATTTGGAGCCC